>MKYO02013677.1:391303-404532 GCA_002013955.2 Citrus medica
ATTTTTATTAAATCCCAAAATTTTGTAATTATTTTTATAATTATAATTTTTATTTAGATTTTTATTAAAAACAAAAATTCTAATTTTGGGATTTATTTTTTATTAAACTTAGGGGTATTTTTATAATTATAATTTTCTTATTTTTCAAAGTTTTTTTTAAAATAAAATGATCTTTTAATTTATTTAGCGGTAAAATTGTCATTTCATTTAAATTATTTAACGGTGTTAGTTAAAAAGTGGTTAGTTGATACAAATTAAAAAAAAAGTGGTGCAAAGAACATGTTAAAATATTTTTATAGTTGGATAAACATAAGGTAAAAAAGAGATAGTACAGTAATAATTTCTCATAATTTTATGGGTTTGTTACCATACATGATAAGGTAACAAACATAACAAAATGAGAAGCATTGAATTTGAAGTTTTAAATCCAACGATTGGAAAGGAAAAGTAATGTATCACAGGAATTGTGGGGAAGCTTGGGAAAACGGGACAAATTCAAATTTAAAGGTTTTCTTTTCTATTTAATTTATTTATTCAAATAATCCAATGCTCGCTTGATCATAAAATTAGTCATGGTCCTAATGTAAATATTAGTAAATTTATGTAAAAATGTCATTAATTAAATATGTGTAATAATAATAATAATGACATTAATAAATAATAATAACAATAATAATAATGATGACAAAAATAATAATAACAGTAATAAATTTTAATAATGATAATAATAATAGAAGTAATAATTTATTAAATTCATTATTATTTATTATTATTATTTAAAACACTATTATATGATAATTATTATTTATTAAAATATTATTGATTTTATTATTCTTTATTAATTTTTAATTATTATTTAAATTAAGGATAAAATTGGAATTAAAAATTTTAGTTGGAGAAAAAAAGTCATTATTTGAAATAGAGTTTTGATTTCTAACCTCTTAGAAATCAGAACTCTAATAATGATTTCTAAATTTATGGGTCCACACTGCTCCCATTCCGATTCAAAGCTTTCATTTTATAGGTGAACAACTTATTGATTCTGATTCTTTCATTCTAATTCACATTACTGTTTAGTAAAAACAACATTAGGCTTATTGGTGGTAAGAATATAATGGACAAGGGAAGGCAACAATACTTTTCTTATTTTTCTTATAAACCAAAACCATTATGGATGTGTTTTACTTAGATAATTTATGATTGTCTAGTAATTAAGTATGGGTGTGAATGAGATACACACAAGGGATTATGATTTCACTTTTAAAATTATAAAACTAAAGGCGTTTGTTACCTTACGATTTGACCATCTTTTCAATCAGCTTCAACTAGTAAACTTATATTTGTACTAGTTACAAGTGTCGAAATCTGGATTATATGTTTGTTGCACTCTTATGTTTGCTACCTTATTATAAAAGGTCTCGTCAAATTCAGGAATTAGAGTTTTGATTCTTGGGAGGTTGGGAATCAGAACTCCATTCTCAAAAATATTTTTTTACCCCCAACTAAATTTCTTAATGCCTATTCTATCCTTAATTTAAATAATAATTTAAAATAAATAATAATAAATTGTAATATAACAATATTTTTAATAATAATAAAATTAATAAATTATCATCATCGTCAATGTCATCGTCATCATTATTATTGTCCATGTTGTTATTATAATTATTATACAATTTATTAATTTTATTATTTCAATTATTATTATTTATTATTATTGTCTTTGTTTTTATTATTTTCATTTTCAATATTATTTTTATTACTATTGTTATTGCCATTGTTGTTGTTGATATTATTATTATTACTATTATTACTACTACTATTATTACTATTGTTATTATTACTACTACTACTATTATTACTATTATTATTAAAATTTATCAATGTTATTATTATTTTCATCATCATCATTATTATTGTTATTGTTATTTATTAATGTCATTTTTATTATTATACGTATTTAATTAACCTGACATCTTTATGTAAATTTACTAAAATTTACATTATGACCACAATTAATTTCATGGTTATGCAAGCATTGGATTATTTGGGGATAAATAAATTAAATTAAAATAAGAAAAAAAAAAAAAACCTCCAAGTCTCAATTTGTCCTGCTTCCCCACGCTTCCCCTCAATTCCCCTGATATATTACCTTTCCTTTCCAGCTGTTAGATTTGAAGTTTCAAATCTAACGCTTCTCATTTTGTTATGTTTGTTACCTTATCATCTAAGGTAACAAATGCCTAATTTTATTTGTCTTTTCACGGTAAAAAGCAAATTATTGTACATTAAAAAAATTCACAAAAAAAAGATGTGTAAAATTCCTAAATCCTAACCTTAATTTTCAGAGTAGCAGCAACCGTGATTTTGGGGAGGAAGGCAAGCTGCACCCGGCATATTTCATCACTGTTACAACAGCCCCCGTGCGGCTATAGTAGCATTGCTCCGATGTTGGCGCCTTAGATTTCTCAATTGGCAGTACCGTAACTATTTGGGAACGGACGACTTTCTTTTTCCTTTTGCTATTGGTGTGGTTAGAAAAAAATCACGCTTGGATCTTTATGCTTTTGTTCAGGTTCAGACTCAGAATTCGGGTCAGGTTCTAGATGTTTTTGATAACCTTTTTTTATTTAAGAATTCGAAGTCAAGAGGAGAGGGTAGGTAAAATTTCTCCAAGTTCTAAACAGAGGAGTTGAAGCCAAGATTGAAATTGATGACAAGTGAAATTTGCTCGGAAAGCTGTTGGGAAAAGCGAAGTTGCTTGGAAAGCTATTGGCTTCCCGAGTAAAGGGAGTTTGCTCGGAAAGTAGGTTGGTAAAAGCCATTTTTCATTTGGTTTAAGTTTGATAAAATGTAAAGGAGTTTTGGTGGCTGCTTACGACGTTGTTTGAGAGGCGCTATCATATTGCGTGAACGTGAAAACGGTGGTGGACGAGGAGGAGGTGGCACCATGTAATGGAGACTAGGGCTGCGGCTGGGGATGGGTGATGATTTAACACGTCATTTACTATAAATACAAGAGCGCTACTGCAGTACATGCATCTCATACATGTATACAAAATTGTCATGGGATAAAATTGGAGTAGATCGAATGGTTGGGATTTTTTATTATTATTAAATATGAAAGAAATGGAAACCTGAAAAATCGGTAAACATGAAATATGGGACCAATAAATATGAAATACCTAACGTTAACTTGAAACTAGTATCATTAAACTTGAAACCAAAAGAACTTGAAACTTAGAGTAATGAACATGGAATTTGGGATCATTAACTTGCAACCCCGATAATGGACCAATAAACATGAAAACACCTACCGTTAACTTGAAATTGGGACTATTAAACTAAAAACCAAATGAACTTTAAACTTAGAGCAATAAACATAGAACTTTTGATCATTAACTTGCAACCTCGAAAATTATGCAATTAATGGACGAATAAACATGAAACTCCTACCATTGACTTGAAACTGGGACCAATAAACTTGAAATCAAATGAACTTGAAACTGAGGAAAATTAACATGGAACTTGAGATCATTTACTTGCAACCTTGAAAATCATGCAGTTAATGGACCAATAAACATGAAACACCTACCATTAACTTGAAATTGAGACCATTAAACTTGAAACCAAATGAACTTGAAACTGAGGGCAATGAACATGGAACTTGGGATTATTTACTTGCAACCACGAAAATCATGTAATTAATGGACCAATAAACATGAAACACTTACCATTAACTTGAAACCAAAGGAACTTGAAACTAAGAGCAATGAACACGGAACTTGGGATCATTAAATTGCAACCTCGAAAATCATGCAACTAATGGACCAATAAACATGAAACACCTACCATTAACTTGAAATTAGGACCATTAAATTTGAAACCAAAAGAACTTGAAACTTAAAGCAATGAGTATGGAACTTAAGATTATTAACTTGCAACCCCGAAATCATGCAATTAATGGACCAATAGAAATGAAACATCTACCATTAACTTAATTCAGTGACCATTAAACTTGAAACTAATTTTTAATTATTATAAAACTAATTTTTTATTATTATGTTGCATTTATTATTAAAATAATTATTATTTTATTTATATATTTATTTATTATATTATTTCATAATATAATATTCATTTAAGGAGCAACTGGTTGCTCCAATTTTTTTTATATGTTTGGCTGCCAAAACAATGGCTATATTTTTTTAATTTTTTAATTTTTTATTACCCACATGTATGTGATAAATGCTAGGGGTATACATAATCAAATCTGATCCACTTAATCCGTCCGATCTGTACCATAAAAGCCCGATCCGTGGATTGGATTGGATTGAAAATTTAAAAATCTACAATCGGGTGGATTATATATGGATTTTCTTATGTAAATCCGCAAAAAAAATTATTTAATTAAAAAAATTATGAATTGACATTACATAGTTACACAAGCACCATAACATATTTTAGCCATTAACCAATAATAGTATAAAATAAAAAATAATTAAATAATCAAATATACAAATATAACTTGTAAAAATTATAAAACAAAATAAAAATTTTAAGCCAAAAGCAAAATAACATACGTCAAGTCACCAACAAAATAACATACGCCCAGTCACCAAGCAAAATAACATTGCCAAACAAAAAACCCTAAGTTTCCCCACCGTCACACACACTAGCAACACCTAATACAAGCTCCATACACTCTCAACGACGATTTGAACTACGTCAGCTGTGCGATTCCAACGAGAGCAAGCCATCTTCTTCCCCAAGTCTATCGAGCCACTTCACAATCGCCATTTCCAGCTAAATAATTTCACTATCATAGCTTTCAAGATCGTTGCCCGTACGACTTCTCCTAGTTCCCATCGTTAGACGTCAGCTACGCGATTCCAACGAGAGCAAGTCATCTTCTTCCCCGAGTCCATCGAGCCACTTCACAATCGCTAGTTCCAGCAAAATAATTTCACTATCACAACCTTCAAGATCACTACCCGTACGGCTTCTCCTAGTTCCTATCGTCGACGATTTCGTAATTACCACTTTCCCGCAGGCATAACAACCCTGGAGAAGGATTAGACCTTGCTTGGTTTCAAAAACTTTGCCATTTCAACTCTTGCTCCTCAAACACTTGCGGCTCTCTTGGGTTTTCGTGTGTTTGTGCAAAAACCTTACCAATTGAGGTAATTAAACTTTCTTGTGTTTTTTTTTCTTCCAATACTTATCACTTAATTTGTTCCAGTTATTTTTCATAATGAAGTTTAGTATTTTTTTTGTTATTAAATAAGAATTGTGTGTTTGTGCAAAAACTTCACTAATTGAGTTAATTAAACTTAAATTATTACTTTCTTTTCAAACTTAATTTGTTCCTGTCATTTTTCGTAATCAACTTTAATGATTTTTCATATTGGTAGTGTACATGACTTCTCAACTTGATATAGGAAAACACGTAGCTGTAGATTCAGCTCCTCCAAGTTCTAAATCATCCAGTAATGCTGAAGGTACACCTAATAAATCCACAACTTCTGAAGCTTGGGAGCATTTTATCTAATTAAGTTTTGATCCACTGCATCCTAGATCCAAATGTCGATATTGTAGAAAAGAATATAAATATGGTTTTAATAAAGGAACATCTAATATGTTGACTCATATGAGAGAGATATGTCCAAAATATCATGGTCAAGCTTGAGTGGACAAAAAACAAAAAAAAAATTTTGTCTTACCAACGAGTGAAAAATGGAGAGTCATGTAGCCTTGTATCAACGACCTATAGTGTTGAGGCTTGTAGGGAAGCAATTGCTAAGTTTATTATAAAAGACGAGATGTCATTTAGAGTTGTAGAGGGTGAAGGGTTTAGGGAAATGTTGGGAGTTTTTGAAAATATATTTAAAGTACCACCTCGCACTACTATTGCTCGTGATATTTTACAACTTTACAAAAAACAAAGAAATATATGATTTTTTTTGTGAGTAGTCATCAAAGAGTTTGCCTCACTACAGACACATGAACTTCAGCTCAAAATCTTTGTTATTTGTATCTTACAGCTCACTTTATTGATGATAATTGGACATTGCACAAAAAAATATTGAATTTTTGTCAAGTTGCTGACCATAAAGATGAAACGATTGGTAGGAAAATTGAAACATGCCTATTAGATTGGGGCATTGAGAGAGTTTTTACAATAACGATTGATAATGCTTCTTCTAATGATGGTGCTGTTTTTTATTTGTCAAAAGTTGTAAGCAATTGGGATGGTACAATTTTAGGGGATCAAAATATGCATTTGAGGTGTAGTGCACATATATTAAATCTCATTGTTGCAGAGGGGTTAAAAGAGTATCATTAGTCGATTTCTAAAATTCACAACGTTGTAAGATTTGCTAGATCTTCACCTTCTAGGACAAAAAAGTTTAAGGCAACTGCAAAGCGAGAGAAAATTTCTTCAAATAAGTTGTTGTGTCTAGATGTTGTAACTAGATGGAATTCCACTTTTTTCATGTTAGAGGCTGCTGAAAAGTATGAAAAAGTATTTGATATGTTAGAGCTTCATAAGGCACAATACATTCGTGAGTTTTCTTTGAGCGAGCAAAAAACGTGTCCTTCTTCAATTGATTGGGGCTATGCTTGTTATTTCATTAAATTCTTGAAGGTTTTTCATGATGCCACTTTGACATTTTCAGGTTCTTTATATGTGACATCCAATACTTTTTTGCGCCAATTATGTTTGATTCATACACAATTGCAAGCTTGGAGGGATAGTAAGGATTTATTTTTTAAGATATGGTTGAAAATATGAAAAAGAAGTATGATAAGTATTGAGGAAATTATGAAACAGTCAACCCTTATTTATTTGTTTATATTTTGCTTGATCCTCGACATAAAGAACGGTTTTTTGAGATATTGTTTTGTAGTGTTGTTTGGTGATTTTAAAGCGAATGAGTTGGTTGTTAAAGTGCGGACTAATTACATAGTTTATATGAGGAATACAATTTGCTTTATGATGATGATGTGAAAGTAATGGATGCTGTAAATGATGAAAAAGAGTTAGAGGTTGATACTGAGGTTGATGCTAGGCAAGTGTTTGATTCGGGTTATATGAGGATTTTAAAAGACAATACTTTTGTAGAGTGCAAAACAAAAGTGAATCTTTACTTATTAGAATCATGTGAGAACCCAGAAAATGAGAGTTTTGATGTATTGGATTGGTTGAAGATTAATTCTTCCAAATATCCAATTTTGACTTATGTTGCTCGAGATATTTTGGCCATGCTTGTTTCCACTGTGGCATCTGAGTCAGCATTTAGCACTGGTGGGCGTGTTCTTGATCCACATCGGTCCTCACTATTTGCAAGGACGGTGGAGGCATTAATTTGCACGCAAAATTGGTTATGTTCAACTCCGATAAATCTTGATGAAGTAATAGATGAGATTGAACATATTGAGATAGGTAAAATGTAACAATTTAACTTTAATTTTATTTATTGATTATTATTTGACTTATATTGTTATTCTATTTTAAAAATTGACATTTTTCTTGTCTTACACGTGCAAAGATTTTGGGAGCTGATAAGAACATATATGATGAAGATTGATGGCATTTGATGGGATATAAGGGTAAATATATATTAATTTTTTATTAAATAAATTTTTTTACTTGTTATTTATATTAATTATGTTTATTTTGTTTAGGTTAAAGTACGAAACACAAATTGGAGGTGGATGTTTTTCCTTTTGGTGTGTTTTACTTTGAGACTTTGAATGTATTATTGTGGCTTTATTTGAACAATTAATTTTGGTGTTATATTAATATATTATTGTAACTTTATTTGAACAATTAATCTTGATGTGTTATATTTTAAAACTTTGAACGTGTTATTGTAGCTTTATTTGAACAATTAATCTCGATGTGTTATATTTTAAAATTTTGAATGTATTATTAAAACAAACAATTAATTTGTTTAAATTTTATTCAATTTTAAATTTAATTGGTAGTAAAATTATTTTATTTCGCAAATCAATTCGTAAAATGATGGATTTGGATATGGATTGAGTTAAATCCGCATAGTAAATCAATGCGCAAAATGATGGATTTGAATATAAATTGAGTTAAATCCGCATTCAATCCACAGACGTATAGATTTGATATGGATTGAGTCAAATCCGTATCCGATCCACAGATGTGTGGATTGGATTTGAATTGAATTTAATCAATCCGTGGATTGAATTGGATTGAAAAATTATAATATGTAAAATCATGGATTAGATATGGATTGATATCCAATCCATAAAATTCGATCCACGAACATCCCTAAAGACAAGTAACTTTAATTGTGTATGTTGATTATTGTTTGACTTTATATTGTTATTTTGTTTTTTAAAATTGACATTTTTCCTTTGTCTTACACGTACATAGATTTTGGGAGATGATAAGAATATATTTGATGGAGCTTGACAATATTTGATGGGATGGTAAGGGTAAATATTTATTATACTTTATATTAAATAAAAGTTTTTTATTTGTTATTTATTTTAATTATATGTATTTTGTTAAGGTTAAAGTATGGAATACAAATTGGTAGCGGACATTTTTCTTTTTAGAGTATCATAATTTGCATCTTTAAATGCATTATTATAACTTTATTTGAACAAATAATTTTGATGTATTGTAACTTTATTTGAACAACTTTAAATGCATTAACTATATTTTGAAACTTTAAATGTATTATTTTATATTTATTTGAACAATTAATTTTGAGGTGTGTTGTATTTTTAAAATTTTAATGTATTATTTTAACTTTATTTAAATAACTAATTTATTTAAATCTAATTTAATTTTAAATTTGATTGGTAGTAAAATTATTTTTATATTAGATTATTTTTTAATTTCATTAGTTTATGGATTGGAGAGAACTCAAATTTTTAATTCGTAAATCAATGCGCAAAATGATGGATTTGAATATAAATTGAGTTAAATCCGCATTCAATCCACAGACGTATAGATTTGATATGGATTGAGTCAAATCCGTATCCGATCCACAGATGTGTGGATTGGATTTGAATTGAATTTAATCAATCCGTGGATTGAATTGGATTGAAAAATTATAATATGTAAAATCATGGATTAGATATGGATTGATATCCAATCCATAAAATTCGATCCACGAACATCCCTAAAGACAAGTAACTTTAATTGTGTATGTTGATTATTGTTTGACTTTATATTGTTATTTTGTTTTTTAAAATTGACATTTTTCCTTTGTCTTACACGTACATAGATTTTGGGAGATGATAAGAATATATTTGATGGAGCTTGACAATATTTGATGGGATGGTAAGGGTAAATATTTATTATACTTTATATTAAATAAAAGTTTTTTATTTGTTATTTATTTTAATTATATGTATTTTGTTAAGGTTAAAGTATGGAATACAAATTGGTAGCGGACATTTTTCTTTTTAGAGTATCATAATTTGCTTCTTTAAATGCATTATTATAACTTTATTTGAACAAATAATTTTGATGTATTGTTTAATTTTAAATTTGATTGGTAGTAAAATTATTTTTATATTAGATTTTTTTCTATTTTATTAGTTCGTGTATCAGACAAAATAAAAAAATTTTAATTCGCAAACTAATTCGTAAAACGATGGATCGAATATGAATTGAGTTAAATTCACATTCAATCCGTAGACTTATGAATTGGATTTGGATTGAAGTTAACCAATCCATTAATTAGATTAAATTAAAAAATTAAAATTTATAAAATCATAAATTAAATATGGATTAATGTCCGATCCGTGTACACCCTAATAAATACGGGTATTGCAACGGTGACCTAAATACAATTATACTTTTTATAAAAATATAATATAACCTTTTTTTTACAGTTAAAACAACAGAATTAATTAATAAAAAGGAGATTAGATTATATGTCCTTTTTAAAACATTAAAGAATTTTATACTTTTTTAAAAAAAATTGCAGAGCTAACACTCCTTTTTCTTCTTTTTTGTGACAGACTTCAAAAACCATTTTAGATGCTGGAGATTCTGACGCAAAAGCATACTACTCGTGTCTCCAAGAATGGAGGAGCATCTACCCCAACCTCTGATTCTGGAGATCCTGAGTCGACTCACCGATTCGGCCGATCTTGCACGGTGCCGAGTCGTCTCCAAAACCTTGAACTCCCTCTGTAAAGAAGTCCGATCCATCAACCTCGTTTGCACCTTGTCTCGCTACGTGCAGTCTCGCTTACCACAACAGGTGACCGCAGCGCCCCCAGTCACGCCGTTCAAGTCGATTTTCGAAAACCTCGTCCGTAATTCGCGGCACCTCGAGTCAGTTTCAATAGGCGTAGACAAGTCGTTGGTAGGAATCTCGTACGACGACGTTGAGGATGAGTCCGACGATCTGTACTTGACCGACGTTGAATTTGTTAAGAATTGGTTACCTTGGGTTTGTGAAGAGTTGAAGTTTCTGTCAATTTCTGACTGCTGGTTTCAATCTTGTTGGAGAAAGTCCGAAGTTTTAGCTTTCATTTCTTCCTGCTGTGAGTTTCAATAATATATATTTTTTAATTTGAATTCAATTTAATTCAGTTTAATCTACTAATTAACCCTCTGTTTTAATTCAGTAGAATTATTGCTTATGTAATCACGGTTTTGCATTTACTTTTAGGCAAAAGGCTTGTTGAACTAGAGGTGAAAAATGCTTGGCTATCGGTAGATAATCTTAATCAAATGCCAATGCTCACCAAATTGACATTGGAATTTATAAGGCTTGAAGATGAGGACTTAGACAAGGTTAATGATTGCTTTCCTTGTCTCCAAGTTCTAAATTTAGTAGGCGTGGGGGGATTTAGACAACCAAAGATTCATCTTTTGCATCTTAAGAGCTGTCTGTGGACTGTGTCAAATGCTCCGCTTTCTCTGGCTATATATGCACCCAATCTAGTAAAACTCGAACTGAGATGTGTTAAACCAAAATCCCTTGTGCTTGAAACTCCTTTGCTGCATGATTTCTGTCTTTCGCTTGAGGTAGCAAGTGAGATTAGGTTTCAAGAGTTCCGGAATTTGATGAACTTACAGCTTGAATCTTCAAGTCTTAGTAACCTCATCAACACATTTCCTTTTGGTAAAACAATTAAGAAGCTAAAAGTGGAATTGCTAAAACCAGGTGAGCCTATTGGAATGAAAAATCTTAACCTGGGGGTATTGTTTGATGTATTTCCAAATTTGAGTTCTGTGACTTTGGGCCCTAGTGCTTGGTCAGCAGTGCAGTCCAACTTTGATAAAGGACGTCTGGAAATAAGGACAGAGATGAAGGTGCTGAAAGAAATCATTGCACATTTGGTGGTAGATGATATCAGCGTCACAAGGTCATTCATATTTGCGATCATGAATATATGCAGCAACTTGTCTGACATGGCCTTGCTCATTCACCGGGAGGAAGATTCGATCACTGCTAGCAACCTCATCTCTAGCTGTACAGTTGATCATCCGAGAGTTAGATGGAGATGGGGAATGTGGAAGGAAGGAACAGAAGACACTTGGGTCACTGATGGCATTTAATTTGCCAAACTCTAGTTTCTGAGAAGAAAATAAAAGAAGCTTTGTCTTTTAGAGATCTTTTTGCCTTGGTTCTTGGGGATCTGCAGTTCAGGAGTTTCAGTATAATTGGATTAGAAATTGTTCAGCAAACCCATTTAATTGGTTTCTATATGTCTAAACAAGGAGTGGACCTACAGGTGGCTGGAGATACAAATAAACTATGTTAACCAAGATAATCTTCAAATGCTCGAAGTAAGTGGATGGGTTGATTGCAAAACCATATAATCTTCTACCAGCAACTGAATGAACAGGTGTTTCTTACTAGTCTTTCTTTGTATATATATTAATTTGGTTGTATATGTTGTAAAATCGAAATACTCTTTGGATTGTTGATCAAAACAATACATTTATTTATATGGATCAAAATAAAAATCTGTGTGGTAGAAGGTCATGGTAAACCAAATGGTATCATTTTTGCACTCAAAACTTTCAAATTCTCCGATAGAAAATTGCACTTGTTTCATGTGCATGTTTGCAAATTTGATGGGGTGGCAGATTGGGTTTCTTTGTGAGTATTTTCGTGTCTTGAATGGCCTCAAATAAAGTTACCCTAAAAGATTAGTAAACAGATAACGGATTAAGTAAAACTTTTACATCCATATAGATTATAAACCGTTAACCCCCTTTTTTGGTTTCTTTGAAACTTCCATGGATTCTACAGGAGAAATATTCACTATCATCTTTTGTGTAAGTAATCTCCCATCACCTATATGAAGTCATGCCTGAGACCTCAATTGAAGCCGTTAAATGACTTGTGAAGTAAGTAAAATACTTTAGAGGTCGTTATGAGTTTATTAAATTTTCTAATTCTGATAATTTTATTAAAATAATAAGGATTTAACAAAGACGAATAAAAATATAATAATATTAGAGATTTCAATATTTGAGTCCCAACTTAAATTTTAATATTATGTGTTACTTATTTGTTTGATGGATTTTGTAAAATTACTTAACCGTAATCCAATAAATGAATGTCATATTAGTTGATATTCAGATTAAGGCTTAGATGTTGGGATATCTAGTATTACTTATAAAAATATTCGTCGAAGTTGTCGCATAAAATAGAACAAATTTTGCATCTGCATTTGCTTTCAATTTCAGAAAACCTCGTATTCTTTCTTATTACTCACGTTATCCTCCCACTACTTGGCTTCATAATCATAGCTGCTTATGCTTCTTCTTCGTTTATGATTGTGCACTTAGGTAGCGTTTACTTTTTGGATTGGAGTGAGAATCCTAAGATTGGGAGTGTGGAGTGAGAGTTGGAGTAGGTTGTTTACTTACACTGGAATAAAAGTATGGAATGGAGATCAGAATCTAATTTATGTGTTTATTTTATCTTGAATTGGGAGTAAATCGTTTCAAATTATAATTTTATCCTTATTTAAAGAACTATACTTTTTAATTACAAAGTTAATAAATATATATATTTAATGAATAAAAATTTATTTTATTATATTTGTAAATTTATAATAATTATTAATATTCTTAATTATGTACATCACAATTTTTTATTAATTTTAATTTTAATTATATAAATTAAAAATTATTGATAAGGGCAATATAAATTAAACATTTTTAGTATTAACATAGTACAAAATTAATATTTTCTTAGAATAAA
>MKYO02013677.1:404789-426213 GCA_002013955.2 Citrus medica
TAATTTTAACTTAGAGTCAATGCAAATTATTATTTAGTTAAATATAATAATATTATTCAAATAAATATAATGTTATTTATTTTATTTATTAAATAGAAAATATTAAATTAAATAAGAAAAATGATAGAAATGAGAGAGGTGGGAGTGGATCCTGAGTCCCACTCCCACTCCCCACTCCAAAAATAAGTGAGATCCACAAAGTGAGATTCTCAATAATTCTTTAAATTGATGAAGTAAACACTAAGTGAGAGAAATCTACACTTCTCACTCGCACTCCAAAAAGTAAACACAACCTTAGTTTCTTTGACGGTTTGCTTTGCCTCTCTGCTTCCCACAGTCTCACAAACAAAGACTCTCTTCTTAATATCCCATGACTTGGTGTAATATTTGTGAGACTTGAATTTGAATTTTTCTTTTATTCTCATCTTCTGCATTATTTTAAATGAACTCATTCTCAAGTTGCCTTTTTCAAGACGTGTGAGTAATCTTCATACTTGTCTGCATATTTTTTTTTTTAATAAATTAATTGCAACTCAATTTTTTTCACAATAATATGTGCTGGATTCAAATTTCAGATTTTTTTTTTCCACACAAAATTTTACCAACTAAACTCATTAGCACCAACTATTTGTTTTCATCGTTGAACGCTCATCAACTTAATTCTCGCTCTGGCATGATTCAAGCATTTTCCTCTTTCATTGGATGAAGTATTACTAATCTATTATGTATCCACTGTGACACTCTTCTCACTCTGCCGTTTTAGGCTTTTTTTTTGTGTTTTAATCTTTGTCTAATACTTTGACCTGAGAATGATATTTTCTTATGAAAGATTAATTACAAGTTTGATTTGTGTACGAATTGAGTGTTTAATCATATCAAATATTGCTCCGAGTTTTTTAATAGAAAAATGAAAATAATACTTTCAGGCACACTTCTGGAAAAAATGATTTTGAATGGGGGCGTTCCGAGAATCGAACTCGGGACCTCTCGCACCCAAAGCGAGAATCATACCACTAGACCAAACGCCCACGATACGTCGGTGGAGCCAATTTTTATTTTTATCGAGGCAGGGACAACTAACTGAAGGCCTTAAATCGGCCAAACAGAAACAGAGTGCTTAGGGTTTTGAACGAGTACATATATATATAAATACCGCCTCAGCTTATTGCACGACCTTGGCAGCCCTAAACCCTGTTGCTCTTAGCATTCGAAGGTCCTGATCTCTCTCTCTTCACTCCCCCCCACTGCTGTAAGGTTTGATTTTATACATCATCAATTTTCTATATAGCAGCACTGATTTGTGTAGGCTGTGTTTGGCAGTGAGTCGGATTGAAAAAAAGGCAGAAAGAAATGGCGACGGTTCCAGGACAGTTGATTTGGGAGATCGTGAAGAAGAACAACTGCTTCTTGGTTAAACAATTCGGCAGAGGCAACGCCAGCGTCGAGTTCAGCAAGGAACCCAACAACCTCTACAACCTTAACTCCTTCAAACACTCCGGTATTAACAAATCTGACTTCGAAGGTTATTATTTATTTTATTTTATTTTATTTTTTCTTAAATAAAATGGTGGTTTAGGTTTGGCGAATCGGAAGACTGTGACCATTCAGCCTGGAGGCAAGGACCTGTCTGTGGTGTTGGCCACTGCAAAGACCAAGAAGCAGAACAAGCCTGCCAGCTTGCTTCACAAATCCACCATGAGGAAGGAGTTCCCAAGAATGGCTAACGCTGTTGTCAATCAGGTACCTTTTTTTCATGTCATTCTTTGGTTGATTTTATTATTTGTTTTCTTGATGTGTTTTCTGTGTAATTTTGTGTGCAATGTTGGTCTTTAGCTTCGCAAAAAATTTTTTTCCCTCGTACAAAGAGTCGCTGAATTGGTAGTACTCCTTTGGTCAAATTTGAATTTTTTTTTCTTAAGCTGTTATGAGAAGCCAACATGTAACAAGACCTCTGTTGCAGTCGATTTTCAATTAAAGTTTCTTGTTGCACTTCATTTGCGGTCGCAGCTTGAATTGCCAATGTTTTGTTTTTGGTGGATGCTCCTTTTATCAAAATTGTGTTTTTTTAGCTGTGACGAGATGCTAACATGTAAGAAGACCTCTCTTGTATTGGATCTTCAATGAAATTCATTTGTTACGCTTGGCTTCTGAGCTTTCCTTTTTTACTGTGGAGCTTTATTCTAGACTCATATAAGCTAAATGGCTGTGGATGCTGTGGTTCTTATCTTATTAAGGAGGCCGCTTTCTGCTCCTTTGAGCGAAATTATTATTATTTCTTTTAAAGCTGTGATGAGATGCTAACATGTAAGAAGACCTCTCTTGTATTGGGTCTTCAATGAAATTTACTTGTTACGCTTGGCTTCTGAGCTTTCATTCTTGGATTGCATAGCTTTATTCTAAAAATGAACAAACTAAATGCATTGTTTCTTGGATGATAATTGTTTGGAATTGTTATAGATGAGGCATCATTTATGTTGTAGTTTGGAATTGTTATAGATGAGGCATCATGTATGTTGTAGTTGTCTTTGTTTTTTGGTTTCTTGTCTCATTAGGGATCCTTCCTGGTACTCCTTTTACCATTTTTTTTAAAGCCGTGACTAGATGCTAACATGTAAAAATACCTTTCTTGTAGTGGATCTTCAATGAAATTTTCTTGTTAAGTTTGGCTTCTGAGCTTTTTTAATCTGGACTTTGGAGTTTTGTTCTTTTGTTATTTTCCGTTTCGAGTATGTGCTCAATTGTTGACTGTTTTACTTCTTTGCACTAAGAGCATGTTCCGGTATAGTTTGTCTTGTGTATTCTGCATCCTACTCTGCAAAGATATTGACATTTTGTTAATTGCTTCCTTTGCCATTTTTTCAGGTTGCTGATAACTACTACAGGCCAGACTTGAAGAAGGCAGCCCTTGCAAGGCTTAGTGCTGTTAACAGGAGCCTAAAGGTCTCAAAATCTGGTGTCAAAAAGAGAAACAGGCAGGCTACAAAGGTCCCCGTTAGGAAGTGAACTCTAGGAGGAATCGAGTGATGTTATGCTTTGTTCTTGGAATGGTTTTATTTTAGTTCTTATAAGTATCAAGAAGACAGTTTTCATTTATGTTTAATTTTTGATGTATTGGAGATATTAGGCCGTTCCACCCCACTGGGAAAAGGGTCAAAATTTAGATTTTAACTTGATTTGTTTTTATGTTGAATTGGCATGTTATTTTGTATCATGAGATGAGTGCTACTTTTAAGCGCAATAAGTGTTCAATGTGTTGAATTCTAATTGTCTCATGCATTGTACAAGATTAAAGTCTTAACAAATTGTTCAAATGATTAAAATAGCCATTAGTACTAACTTGTACATCTAAAACTAAATCAAACAATTTCTTTTTAAGAGATTATACCTCTTCCTTCAGCTTCTCATACGGCTCAAGAGGAAGTCACGGTTCCTCTATTCTGTAATGCATTCCGACAAAAATATAAATACTAGTTAGTAAATAATTGATCTTAGGCAGTGGGGAAAGGAGCCGTTTCCCTTGTATTTTTTATTACAAGTGTGTTTTGAATTATTTTTAAACAAGTCTAATCATTTATGGTGTGTTTACTTGAAGGTTTATGGAATGAGAATGAAGGAATAGAAATGAATTTATTTGGCAAAATGTAATTTGAAAATGAGAATAAAATGTGTGAGTCCCACACAATTTGGGAATGGATCAAGAGAGATCATGTTATGAGTAAACCAATTAATTGTTGATTGATTGTTAATAAATAAAAAAAATAAAAAAGTTAAATCTTACTCATACACTATTACTAAAAAGACAAAAATATAAATACTAGTTAGTCAATAATTAATCTTAGGCAGTGGGGAAAGGAGTCGTTTCCCTTGTATTTTTAATTACGAAGTGTTTTTTAAATTACTTTTAAACAAGTCTAATTATTTATGGTGTGTTTACTTGAGGGTTTACGGAATGAGAATGAATGAATGGAAATAAAACTCATGTTTATTTGGCAAAATGTAATTTAAAAATAAAAATAAAATGTGTGGATCCCACACAATTTGGGAATGGATCAGTATTCTCTCCTGATATGATCTGATAATGTTATAAGCAAACCAATTAATTGTTGATTGATTGTTAATAAATAAATAAAATAAAATAAGTTAAATCTTACCCATATACTACCACTAAAAGACATATGATAGAAAATCTTTAAAAAGATCAGTATAACTCAAATCAAGAGAGGATCTTGTTCCTTTGGGAATAAGGAATGAGAATCATATTCTCATGGGGGTTGGGAATGAAAATAAGGGAATGAAAATGAAATCAATATTTACTTTTGCATCCCTCAAATTTTTTCATATTTCCCGAATTATCCTCGTTCAAATCACAATTAATTTTATTATTTTAAATGTCATTATTATTATTATTAAATTTATTATTTTCGTTATTATTTATTATTTTTATTAATATTATCATTATTAGCATTTATTAATAATAATAATAATAATTTTATTAATATTTTAGTTATTATTATTATTAATATTATCATTATTAACATTTATTATTATTATGATTATTAATTATTGTTATTAAATTTTATTAACTTTATTAATATTATCATTTTTAACATTTATTATTATTATTAATTATTGTTATTATTATTTTTATTAACATTTATTATTTAATTAATATCATTTTTATAATAATATTTATACATGTATCTAGTTAATGAAAATTACATTATTTAATATTATGGGTATTTCAGTAAATTTATTCTTATTCCCATTCCTCATTCTCATTTATTTTACCAAGTAAACACATCAATAACATTCCAGCACATTCCCATTCTCATTTATTTTTACCAAGTAAATATTAGAACCTCATTCTTATTCCTAGCTCATTCACATTCCTAACTCATTCACATTCCCAACTCATTTCCATTCCACCCCATTCATATTTCATGAAATAAACACACTATCAAAGAAATAAATATGAGTATAGTTCCTTTTTAAGTTGCAATATAGAGAAGCAAGAAAGCATTAAACAATAATCCCTCTTGATATCACCCATCATGTTAGACCCAAACAACTCAAACCAAGATTTATCAGGTCATCGCCATTGAATCAGTCCATAGACTTTTATGGTAGTATAGAAAATAAGCTAATAGACTTATTAGTATAGAATTTGATCTTTTGGCTAAAAAGTAATTTAAAGTAAGAAATTTTAATAAATGTTTGTTGTAAATATCAATAGACTTCTAATTGTATAATACATATTAGCAATTTATTAAAAAAAAGAAATTAGTAGCTAAAGAGCGTTTCAAAACATTTCAAAGAATTAAAAAAAAAATTCAAGTTATAGAAGAAAAAAAGATAACTTTAATAACATTTCAAACAACAGTTGCAATAGCTACACAAATAGATAATATCTAAGTGAATTAGAACAACTTAAAAATTTAGCAGCATAACAGCTTTAAAAGTATTAAATGTATTGGCTCTATAGTTCTTCAAAGGAAAATACTAAAAGAGATTAAAGGATGACAAAACACTGGTAAAATAAACTATATTTCGGTGAGGTCTTGATTAGTTTGTATTTTTTTTTTCCTTTAATACCGCATGGTGTTAATAGTTATCAGTGCATTTTCTAAAAAGATAAACACCAAAGGTTGAGAAAGAAATAAAGTGTTTTGAAGAGTTACTGCTACAATTAACAAGATAGATGGAGACTTTGTACACAAGCGGTTGATACATGCATTTTAATCTCAATCTAGAAGCGTCCTTTACACTCCTGTCGAAAGTCTGCATACAAGTCACATATGCAACCTGTACATCCTGTTAAGATTAAAGTGCTGAGTCATCAAGCTGATCTGCTGAGCTGTCAATATATCGTTATTGGTTAAAACCGTGCTGGGCTTCCGTCCAAGTTGGTTATTCATAACAGAATCTGTACTCACAAGTTTGTTATTTTCTTTTGTAATCTTGAGAAGATTCCACACACTACTATAAATAGTGATGTGGTATAATCATTGTTATTCTTACGTATTACAATTTCATTTTGAATAATAAACTTTCTTTGTTATTTCCCAAGTAAACAAACAGAATATACAGAACATTTTATTTCTTAGCTTGGTATCAGAGCTTGAATCCAATGGCCTTAATAGGTTCTAGTCAACAGTCTAGTAACTCTGTCATAACTTCCTTTACCTTCACAAATCCAATTAAGCTTGATCGATCAAATTACACAATCTGGAAACAGCAAGAACTTTCTTCAATTCGTGGCAATGGTCTTGAAGGCTATATCGATGGATCAAGGATCTGTCCTGATCAGTTTCTTCCACCAGATTAGATCAGATCTGAAGGCTCTTCTTCCAGCATCGAAGGTCAAGAGAATCCAGAGTATGCAGCTTGGAAACGTCAAGATCAACTTCTGCTTAGCTGGATTATGTCTTCTGTGAGTATTGATATTCTCAGCCTTGTGGTAAGCTCTAAGACTTCTTTTGAGTTGTGGAAAAATCTTGGAAAACAATTCGGATCTGAATCTATGGCCAAGAAAGTTCACTTGAAAATGCTTCTAAGTAATCTACGAAAAGGATCCTTAACTATGTCAGAATACTTTACAAAACTTAGAACAATCACAGATGGCCTTGCTCTAGCTGGTAGTCCTGTGAATGAGTTGGATATTAATGAAAATTACATTATTTAATATTATGGGTATTTCAGTAAATTTATTCTTATTCCCATTCCTCATTCTCATTTATTTTACCAAGTAAACACATCAATAACATTTCAGCACATTCCCATTCTCATTTATTTTTACCAAGTAAATATTAGAATCTCATTCACATTCCTAGCTCATTCACATTCCTAACTCATTCACATTCCCAACTCATTTCCATTCTACCCCATTCATATTTCATGAAATAAACACACTATCAAAAAAATAAATATGAGTATAGTTCCTTTTTAAGTTGCAATATTGAGAAGCAAGAAAGCATTAAACAATAATCCCTCTTGATATCACCCATCATGTTAGACCCAAACAACTCAAACCAAGATTTATCAGGTCATCGCCATTGAATCAGTCCATGACTTTTATGGTAGTATAGAAAATAAGCTAATAGACTTATTAGTATAGAATTTGATCTTTTGGCTAAAAAGTGATTTAAAGTAAGAAATTTTAATAAATGTTTTTTGTAAATATCAATAGACTTCTAATTGTATAATACATATTAGCAATTTATTAAAAAAAAGAAATTAGTAGCTAAAGAGCATTTCAAAACATTTCAAAGAATTAAAAAAAAAATTCAAGTTATAGAAGAAAAAAAGATAACTTTAATAACATTTCAAACAACAGTTGCAATAGCTACACAAATAGATAATATCTAAGTGAATTAGAACAACTTAAAAATTTAGCAGCATAACAGCTTTAAAAGTATTAAATGTATTGGCTCTATAGTTCTTCAAAGGAAAATACTAAAAGAGATTAAAGGATGACAAAACACTGGTAAAATAAACTATATTTCGGTGAGGTCTTGATTAGTTTGTATTTTTTTTTCCTTTAATACCGCATGGGGTTAATAGTTATCAGTGCATTTTCTAAAAAGATAAACACCAAAGGTTGAGAAAGAAATAAAGTGTTTTGAAGAGTTACTGCTACAATTAACAAGATAGATGGAGACTTTGTACACAAGCGGTTGATACATGCATTTTAATCTCAATCTAGAAGCGTCCTTTACACTCCTGTCGAAAGTCTGCATACAAGTCACATATGCAACCTGTACATCCTGTTAAGATTAAAGTGCTGAGTCATCAAGCTGATCTGCTGAGCTGTCAATATATCGTTATTGGTTAAAACCGTGCTGGGCTTCCGTCCAAGTTGGTTATTCATAACAGAATCTGTACTCACAAGTTTGTTATTTTCTTTTGTAATCTTGAGAAGATTCCACACACTACTATAAATAGTGATGTGGTATAATCATTGTTATTCTTACGTATTACAATTTCATTTTGAATAATAAACTTTCTTTGTTATTTCCCAAGTAAACAAACAGAATATACAGAACATTTTATTTCTTAGCTTGGTATCAGAGCTTGAATCCAATGGCCTTAATAGGTTCTAGTCAACAGTCTAGTAACTCTGTCATAACTTCCTTTACCTTCACAAATCCAATTAAGCTTGATCGATCAAATTACACAATCTGGAAACAGCAAGAACTTTCTTCAATTCGTGGCAATGGTCTTGAAGGCTATATCGATGGATCAAGGATCTGTCCTGATCAGTTTCTTCCACCAGATTAGATCAGATCTGAAGGCTCTTCTTCCAGCATCGAAGGTCAAGAGAATCCAGAGTATGCAGCTTGGAAACGTCAAGATCAACTTCTGCTTAGCTGGATTATGTCTTCTGTGAGTATTGATATTCTCAGCCTTGTGGTAAGCTCTAAGACTTCTTTTGAGTTGTGGAAAAATCTTGGAAAACAATTCGGATCTGAATCTATGGCCAAGAAAGTTCACTTGAAAATGCTTCTAAGTAATCTACGAAAAGGATCCTTAACTATGTCAGAATACTTTACAAAACTTAGAACAGCCACAGATGGCCTTGCTCTAGCTGGTAGTCCTGTGAATGAGTTGGATCTAATTACACATCTTATCACTGGTCTAGATCAGTCTTATTATCCTGTAGTTGTTCATATTGAGGCAAATATGTTGAAAATGGATTTGAGTGAAGCTTATGCTATGCTTCTCACACATGAGGCTAGACTTGAAAATAATAAGCTTCATGATAGTAAGGAAACTAAGAGTAACTATGCTGCAAATGTAGCTCAAGCTGGAAATTATCAAAAGAAAGGTAATAATAATAATCAAAACAACTGGAATAAGGCTGGAGGAAATAATTGGAACAATAATTTTGGTGGAAGAGGTGGTTCTGGAGGTAATGGAAGAGGTGGATATCAAGGATTTAATCCAGGAAGAGGAAACTGGAATAATAACTTCAGAGGTTCTGCTGGTGGATTTAACAGTG
Organism: Citrus medica; assembly: GCA_002013955.2. Lineage (NCBI taxonomy): Eukaryota > Viridiplantae > Streptophyta > Magnoliopsida > Sapindales > Rutaceae > Citrus > Citrus medica. The sequence continues at coordinate 413,788 of MKYO02013677.1, forward strand.
GATTTCCTGGTTTTCCTGGATCTACTGGTTTCAATAACAGCTATGGCAGAGGTGGTTTTAACTCAGGAGGTGCTGGAAAGAATTTTGCTCAAGGCACTGGTGTTGCTTGCCAGATCTGCTTCAGGTTTAATCACACAGCAGCTGAGTGTAGAGACAGGTTCAACAGGAATTTTGTTCCAAATTCGCCAGCTCCAACTTCAAATCATTTTTTCAATCAGAACCAGGGACCAAGAGCAACATTCATGACAACATCAGAGGGAGTTGCTGATCAAGGGTGGTTTCTAGACAGTGGAGCAATTCATCACTTAACAAACACAGTTCAGAATTTGAGTGATGGTAAGGTCTATTTTGGCTCAAATTTACTTACTGTTGGTAATGGTCAAGGCCTTCAAATCACTCACATAGGTTATACTCAACTTTATACTTCTTTTGGTACTTGTTTACAACTACAAAATATCTTGTGTGTACCTCAAATTACCAAGAACCTCATTACCATACTCCTTACTGACAATAATATAACCATTGAATTTTTCTCTGATGTCTGCTTCCTAAAGGACAAGGTGAGGGGCACACTGTTGGCTCAGGGGATTGCTGAAGATGGTCTGTACAAACTACTGTCACAAGAGGAATCTATCTCCCCTTTCTCTTCCTTTCTGCAAGTGTCTCATCCTAGCTCTATGATGTCAACATTGTCTTTCAATAATAAAGTTACCTCTGTTCAAAGTTCAGATAATAACCTTTGTTTGAAGTCTACATCTCCTGTAAGCTTTCAAACTTCAGGATCTATGTCAGCAAATATGTTGCATAACAGACTTGGTCATCCAAGTAAGCATGTTATATAAACTGTCCTTAAGAACAATTGCTTACTGTCAGCTAATATTAACAATTCAACTTTTCATTTTTGTGATGCCTGTCAACTTGGAAAGTTACATCAATTGCATTTTTCAGCCACTGAAATCAAAACAAAACACCCTTTAGAATTGGTGCACACAGATTTATGGGGACCAGCACCTATCTTATCATTGGATGGTTATAGATATTATATCTCTTTTGTTGATGATTTTACCAGATATTGTTGGATTTTTCCCTTAGTACTGAAGTCAGATGCTCTTACAACTTTCAAAAACTTTAAGAGCTTGGTTGAAAAACAATTCAATCTATCTATTAGAGCCTTACAATCTGATATGGGGGGTGAGTTTAAAATTTTTCAGTCATTTCTTCAACAAGAGGGCATCCATGCTAGGTTTAGTTGTCCACATACACATCACCAAAATGGTGTTGTTGAGAGAAAGCACAGACACTTAGTTGAAACTGGGTTAACACTTCTAGCTCAAGCAAAAATGCCTACTTCTTTCTGGTGGGAGGCCTTTCATACAACCTCTTATCTCATCAATAGAATGCCTACACCTACACTCAACAACTTATCTCCTTATCAAAAACTTCATAATCAGCCACCAAATTATCAATTTCTTAGAGTGTTTGGCTGTGCTTGTTATCCTTTTCTCAGACCCTATAACAAACATAAGCTAGATTTTCACTCACAAAAATGCTTGTTCTTAGGATACAGCCCTCTTCATAAGGGGTATCGATGTCTAACCAAGTCAGGCAAAGTTTATATTGCAGCACATGTTATTTTCAATGAGTCTGACTTTCCCTATTCAGAATTGTTCTCATCATCTGTATCTTCCTCTGAGTCTCTACCAACCTATTCTCCAACATTTTGTATCCTCAATGACAGTGGTATGCATCAGTCATTTGCTATGTCCCCTGCTGCAGCAGTGTCACCAGTTTCACCTCAACAACCTCAACAAGCTGAAACTTCAACATCTACATATATCTCATCCCCACATTCTTTGTCTCAACATTCCTTATCAAATTCTCATGTTACATCACAACCATCTTCCCATCCTGTAACATCAACTCATTCAATGGTTACTCGATCCAAATCTGGTATTTTTAAACCAAAGACTTATCTTACTGCCACTCAAGATCTTGAACCTGTGAGTGTTAAGGCTGCATTGACTGACACAAAATGGAGGATGGCTATGCAAAATGAATATGATGCTCTGCAGAACAATGGTACCTGGACCTTAGTTCCAGCTGAGAAAGCTACTAAACTTGTTGGTAATAAGTGGGTTTTTCGAGTTAAGTACAACCCAGATGGCAGCATTTCCAAGTATAAAGCTCGGCTGGTTGCAAAAGGATTTTATCAAACTTATGGAGTAGATTTCTTTGAAACCTTCAGTCCTGTTGTAAAACCATGCACTGTTCGAATTGTTCTCAGCATGGCAGTCATGAATTCTTGGCCTATCAGACAATTAGATGTTAATAATGCCTTTCTTAATGGCATGCTTACTGAAGATGTGTTTATGCCTCAGCCAGCAGGCTTCATTAATTCTCAGCTTCCCAATCATGTATGCAAATTACAAAAAGCTCTTTATGGCCTTAAACAGGCTCCCAGGGCTTGGTATGACAGACTGAAAGGATCTTTAGTTCAGTGGGGATTCAGATCTTCCAAGTCAGATACTTCATTGTTTCTTAAACATGTTGGCTGTGATGTTCTGGTTATTCTTGTCTATGTAGATGATATTTTGATTACAGGTTCCAACAATGCTCATGTCACAGGGGTTATTAGTCAACTTAGCTCAGAGTTTGCACTTAAAGATTTAGGGGATTTCAATTATTTTCTTGGGGTGGAGGTTACTCCATCTGCTGAAGGCTTACATCTATCTCAGACCAAATATGTTGGTGATATCTTGAGAAAAGCTAATATGCTTGGCAGTAAAGGTTGTGATACACCCATCAGTGTTGCTGATAAGCTGCAGAAGGATAAAGGTTGCATATTTGAAAACCCTTCTCTTTACAGAAGCATCATTGGTTCTCTGCAATATTTGACACTAACCAGACCAGACATTGCATTCACAATCAACAAATTGAGTCAATTTTTGGCTGCTCCAACTACTCTACATTGGCAGGCCTGTAAAAGAGTGTTACGGTATCTGCAAAGTACAACACATTTTGGACTCCAGTTCTTCAAGATAGGATCTCCAACTCTCACAGCCTATTCTGATGCAGATTGGGGGGCTGATCCAGATGACAGGAGGTCTGTTGGAGGGTACTGTGTCTATCTTGGATCAAATCTTGTATCCTGGTCATCTAAGAAACAAAACATTGTTTCTAGATCATCTGCTGAGTCTGAATACAGAGCTTTAGCTTTGGCCACTTCTGAAATATTGTGGATCACATATTTGCTGAAAGAACTTAAGATGTCACTGATCAAGTCTCCAGTTCTCTATTGTGATAACGAAAGTGCAGAAGCTTTGGCAAGCAATCCAAAGTATCATTCCCGCACTAAGCACATCGAATTAGATTTACATTTTGTTAGGGAACACATTGCCAACAAGGAGCTACTTAGTGAGCATGTGTCCAGTTCTGATCAGCTAGCTGATGTACTTACAAAACCTCTGAGTTCTGATCATTTTGCTTATATGAGAACTAAGCTCAATGTCTGTTCAAGACCTTGAGCTTACGAGGGCATGTTAAGATTAAAGTGCTGAGTCATCAATCTGATCTGCTGAGTTGTCAATATATCGTTACTGGTTAAAACCGTGCTGTGCTTCCCTCCAAGTTGCTTATTCATAACAGAATCTGTACTCACAAGTTTGTTATTTTCTTTTGTAATCTTGAGAAGATTCCACGCACTACTATAAATAGTGATGTGGTATAATCATTGTTATTCTTACGTATTACAATTTCATTTTGAATAATAAACTTTCTTTGTTATTTTCCAAGTAAACAAACAGAATATACAGAACATTTTATTTCTTAGCTCATCCCAGTCGCACTTTCTGGAGTCCTAATATCTCAGAAGCCATTATTACAAATTTGCCATCACCCAAATTTATTGGGTATCGCTTATATGGCCCAACATTATCCCAAGCCGTAGTAAAATTGTCGTAATACTCATACCCTTCGGTACCCCATTATTTATTGGTGCACTCTGCTTTTACACCGCTGCGTACCATGGATCACATTTTCCTTTTAAAAAATGTTTGGTATCTAGAATGGCGAGAGAAACACGAGAGACATGCTGCCGTTTTACTCTCAAAATCTCTCGTCCTTTTAGAAAATACTTAGTATCGAAAAGGGCGAGAGAAACACGAGAGACATACTGCCGTTTCACCTTCAAAATCTCTCGCCCTTATTAAAAATGCTTGGCATTTAGAAGGACAAGAGAATGTAGGTCACAGTTTTAACATAGAAATCTTTGAGCCAAAACTTTTGGACGTTTCTCTTTGAACTCATCTTTCGATGAAACCGAAGGCCACAGTACAGCCAGATTCAAGTTGAATCCTATCCTGGCCAGGCCAATCTTGTCCAAGAAAACTGTGGTCAGACTTCACCCAATACAAATAGAACATGTAGTAAAGTAGACACCACATCAGATGTCATACATTAAATTGATTATTATTGCTGCAAGATCAAAGGCACCACGTTTTAACTGTGTTCATTATTCTGAATAATCATAGAGTAATGATATACAAAACAAAATTTTATTCTAAAATGATGCCACATGTAATTTGTCATTAGTAGATTTTTTTTAGAATTTTAAAATAAATAAATTATATTTTTACACCACCAAGTAATATCATATTATTTAAAATAAAATTTTAAAATATATAGTACTACAAAATCAACTGAAAGCAACAACACATGATAAAATATACAGCTTCTACAAGAATGAGAGTTGCCCAAATTGGGGCACTGTAAGGCCACAGAAAGCGGCAGCATTTTGATTTTGTGGCCAATGTTGTGCGAGGGAAAAGACAAATATAAACATCTTAAAAGTAGTTCGAGTTGCAGAAAAATTATATTTATTAAAAAAATTTGTACTTCTTAATTTAAATAGAGATTTTTAATTTAAATTATAATACAAATTTAAAGATATTTTTTACCGTTAGAGTGCTCTTCAAAATATTTCATAATAAAAAAAAAACTCAAAAGTAAAATCCGTAATATAATATTATTGAATGTCATATATAATGTGTGGACCACTTCATCCGAAAGGTTGCGGATAAGTACATGTACTTTGAGTGGTTTCACATTATTTATTGTTGAATTGTTTGTTCAGTGTTTCGTCCTGTTATTTCGATCTATCTATAGCTGGAATATTCATGGCAGCAAAAGTAGTGGAGCAAGAGGTTACCAAAGTCACCCCCTTGAGATCTCACTCAAGTTCAGCACAGGAGTTAACTCTTCCTCTCACCTATTTTGATATTTTATGGTTAAAGTTTCCACCTGTGGAGCGCATCTTCTTCTATGAAATCACAGGCTTAGCCTCTGATTTCTTCAACTCTGAAATAGTCCCCAGGCTGAAGCACTCTCTGTCCCTCACTCTCCTTCATTACCTTCCCCTCGCCGGCAGCATCGTCTGGCGGCCCCAAGCCCAAGACCAGCAGCAACAGCCAGCCATCTTCTACTCTCCTGACGACCATGATAATGGTGTTTCAGTTACGGTAGCCGTGTCTAGTAACAATGACTTCAGTCACCTCTCAGGCAACGGGATCCGTGGAGCTGTTGAATTCCATCTGCTGGTTCCCCAGTTGTCGATATCCGACGACAAAGCTGAGATAGTTGCTGCCCAAATAACTCTGTTTCCGGATCAGGGCTTTTCCATTGGGGTTTCATCTCACCATGCAATTCTTGATGGCAAAAGCACAACTATGTTTGTGAAATCTTGGGCTTATTTATGCAAACGATTGGCGGAGTTAGGTCATCAAGACCAAAAACAAGAACCCTCCAATTTAAATGTGTTACCGGAACTATTAACTCCAGTTTTTGATCGGACTCTCATCAAAGATCCGAAAGGTCTATACATGAGGTACTTCAATATGTGGTTTTCTTCGGATCCCAGCAGCAAACCAAGCTTGAAGGTTTTGCCACCCGTCTCGGTGGATTTTAACAAATTGGTTCGAGCCTCATTTGTATTAACCCGTGAAGATATTAAGAAGCTCAGAGATAGTATTAATGATCTAAATGATTCAACACAAAAACAACTTCATTTATCGACTTATGTGCTTACATTAGCTTATGCATATGTTTGCATCGTTAATGCCAAAAGGGAAGAAGAAGCAGCAGCGGTATCTAATAGAGATGTTATTTTTGGGTTCCCTGTGGATTATAGGAGCCGTTTGAATCCACCAGCTCCGCTTAATTATTTTGGTAATTGCGTTGGCAGAGTAGCTGAGTTTGCAAAAGCAAGTGACTTCTTGCAGCTGGAAAAAGGATTTGCTTTTGCTGTGGAGAAATTAAGTGATTTGGTCAAAGGGATTGATGCGGATGCCTTCGAAGGATCAAAAGAAAAGATTGCTCAAATAATGGCAAAGCTGAAGCAAGGAGCACTGCTGCTTTCGGTTGCCGGATCCACCCATTTTGATGTTTACGGAACGGATTTCGGGTGGGGCAGGCCCAAGAAGGTGGAGATTGTGTCAATAGATGTCTCAGGAGCTGTCTCTTTGGCGGAGAGTGGAGATGGTTGCGGCGGTGTTGAGGTTGGTGTTGTTTTGGAGAAGCCACAAATGGAGGCTTTTGCTTCTCTCTTTGTTGATGGCTTGGATGACTCTGGCGCACCACGCTAGACTATTGTATCGCATTGAACTATATATTAGGCTGGATTGTATTCTTTATCAACAGTGTGGTGTTTGGCATATAAATCGTATTGGACTGTATTATTTATCAGTTGCATGTGATTAAGCGTAACATAGCTAGAATGTGCAAAAATATATAAACTTGCTCGTTAACAGTCATCAGACCTGCAATTTACTCTTCCAATTGAACGAAGACTCAAGTAACACGATCAATCGTGTGATTAAATCAGCTTCAGCGTATATATGTACAAATATAATGAAACGTCCTGCCCAAACCTTCAGGCCGAGTCTATTTAGTCTCATCAAAACTAAATTGATAATAATCTAATTAATAAAGATTTTGCCGAAAATTCGACAAAGTCTTCTTTATAAATAAAACACTCCCAATATATAAATATGTAAAACAAACACTCTCAAAATAATTCAATATACAACCAACTCCAATTATCAACATCCGCAGCCAAAATATTGAGTTTTACCTAAAATATCTCGAGAGCATCAAAAGATTATATAATATTAACATGCAATGATTTACTCTTAAACTCAAAAGAATAATACAACAAAATTATGCAATAAAAAAAAACATAATCAGGATGTCCTAACAAAAATCATCTATAGCTTTTAGCACCATCACGTGACCAAGATTCAAAATATATGTATTATCGCTGAGTCAATTTAGTGTACCTGCAACCTCCTGTGGCAGGAAAAATATAATAAAACGAGATGAGTATAAACTCAGTGGGCTCAGTAAGTAGATTAGTAATTTTTGAAAAAAAATTTTTACTTAAAAAAATATAATTTCTAAATGATTAACACTTAAAAGTGTACATGTAATAAGGATAAAATTATTAGTTTTTCACTTAAAGTATTTATTAATGTACTCATTATTCTTAAATTATCTTAACACTACTCAAATATATTTTTATGTTAAATTAATTCGTAATATGTTAATTTTTATCTTGTAAATATTTTTCAAGAATAAAGATTAAATTAGAATTGAAAGCGAGAATAAAGAAGAGCTGCTGGAGCACAATTGAGGAGATGTAATTAATAAATAAAAAATAAAATATAAATAAAAAAGTTGAGCAACCATGCTCGTGATGGCCAAGAGGCCATCTTGCAACCTGACCATTACATTTCTCAATGTATATACATATTATAAAAATAAAATAAAATAAAATAAAAATAAAATAAAATAAAAGAGACTATGCATCCCTTGCCTATAAAAGGTAATGAGAGGCAAGAGAAAAGAGAGAAAGAGTCGAGAGGGGAGAAAAAAGAGCGAAGCTGATGAATTGTTTATTTTTCTTGTTTTGTTATGTAATCAATTTCCTTATAATGTATTTCAAAAATTTATCAAGTAAAAAGTGTGTTTTGTTTCCTTTCAATATGAGTGATTAATTTTACTAAGTTAAGGTAAATGATGAAGCTTAAGGTTTTAAATTATTAAATTCATTGCTTTTTCAAGTGAGTTTTAAGTTTATTTTATTTTTTCTAGTTATTTTTATGTCATGTTAATTTATAGATTTTATTGGATCTGTATAATATTTTGACATAATGTCGACACATTAATACAATCATGACACATTAAGTAATTTATTCCATATTTATCCACATACGTAGTTAGTTAAGCATTAAATGATATAATAATTAACTGGTAAAAGTTAGGCAAAATATAAAAAATGAGAGAGTATTAAAATTATAGTTTGAATACTCAAAGTGGATCCCATAACTTAAGCATAATTTTAAATTAATTCATAATAATTTCTTTTTCTGCAATCAATTTTTTTATTTAATAAATTGACTACTATATTTCAAATTCCCTGTGGTTCGACCCCAGACTCATCGAGTTATATTATAACTAGATACTTTTATACTTAAGAGTAATAACACTTTTAATTTATGTCAAGTTTTTGGCACCGTTATTGGAGAGTTTTCTAAATTTAATGTTAGTTTATCTTTATTTATTTTTGTGTTAGTTTATTCCTTTGTCATTCTATTTCATTTTCTTTTTACAAAATTTCAGTTAGCACCCCTCTTCTCTTAGCATTTTAACATTATCTATAAAGTTTATAAAAACTTCATTTTGGCCCAGAAATATTGACAAATTAATCCCTAAAACCGAATTGAAACTTGGATCTTTGGACTTTTCCTTATTCGTTTGACTTTTGGACTTGGTGACATAACAAACATGAATTTGAACTTTTAAAATAGCCATTAAGGCCTAATAATTGAAATTTAATTGGCTGGTAAATTTTAAAAATTAAAAATAAAATCATTTTTTTTTCTGCAATTTATTTTTTGCATTTATTTTTAATGGTTTGTTCTACCGCCTGAATTGTTATTTAAATTTTTTTAATTTTATTTTTATATGGTTGGTTCTACCGCCTATCATTTTAATTTCAGTTTAATTATTCTTGTACATTAATTTGTGTAATTTTTATTTTATGTTTTAGGTTGGTTCTAAAATACCACCTAAATTGTGTCTTTTAATTACTTTGTTTTTATAACTAGTTTAACCGCCTAATTTTTTTTAAATTTCAGTTTGTTTATTTTTATTTCGTATTTTTTTCTTATTTAATTTTTAGTTTGTTTTTGTTTATGCAATTTTCATTTAGTGTTTTATTCATAACTAATTTGTTTAGAACACATCATTAACATTGCATGCGACGTTGGTCTCGTACAAATAGTGGTAGATTAATTAGAAGATCACATTCACCACCCTTAAATATGGCTGACATCGAAGCTGATAATTTTTCAGAGTATGAAGATTAACCAAGCATTGCAAAATCTTCACGAATAGCCTAGGAAACTTAGAGATTTCATGCATCATACTAGACCAGGGTCACCATTATGCATAATTTTTCCTTCTGCCTACTTTTGATGGTTTCGAGTATGAAAATCCATATTTGCATTTAACAGAATTTGAGAAAGTTTGTAACACCTATACTGATCAAAATTGTAGTATGAACATAATCAAGCTTAAGTTTTTCCCTTTCTCACAAAATGATAAAGCTAAAACTTGGCTACAAAATCTTAGATCAAAATCTATCAGAACTTGGGATGAAATGCAAGCACAATTTTTAAAAAAAATTCTTTCCACCCCACATAACAAATTCTTTCAAAAGACAAATTACCACATTCACTCAAAAACTAGGATAAACCCTTTAGCAATGTTGGGATAGGTATAAAGAGCTACTTAACATTTGTCCATACCACAATTTTAAAACATGAATGTTAGTGTCTTATTTCTACGAGGGTACTAACTTTCCAAAGTAGACAAGTCATTAAAATAATGTGTAATGATAAATTTAGAGACAAAAGTCCTGAAGATGCATTAGATTATGTTGACTATATAGCAGAGAATGCACAATACTGTGATACAATTGGGTCATATGAGTCATTGAGTAAAACTCAACCATCTCCATCTAGTGGAGGCATATACAATCTTAAGGAAGACCATGACCTTCAAGCCAAGTTTACATCCTTAGCCAGAAAAGTCAAAGCATTAGAGTCTATCGTGTAAAGTTTGTTCAAAATATTTCATGTTATGTTTGCGATTCTACTTCCACTCTACGCAGGACTGTTCGACCTTGCCAGCTTTGAGAGAAAATTTACCCGGACAAGTAAATGTCGTTGAAAATTGCAAAAGACCAAATCTCAATCTATACTCCCAAACTTACAACTCTGGTTGGAGAGACTACCCAAATCTCAGTCGGAGAAATGACAATCATGCACAACCTTTACAACATGTTCCTCTATGTAAATATTTTTTAAAACCCCTAGAGTCACCCACCATATGTCCCACCACCACAACAAATTCTAGAAGACACATTGCATTCGTTCATTGAAAAACGAGAACCAAACGATGCAACCCTTAACCAATTTGACAAAAACTGTCTTCAAACTTATATTTGCTCTCACCATGCATGAAAAAGGAAAGTTTCTTGCTCATCCTGAACCAAACCCCAAGAGTCAACAACATCATCAAATGAAAAATTCAAGAAACCAAAATATAAGCCAAGTCAAATCAGTTATAACCCTTCGCGGTGGTAAAGTTGTTGAAAAGTACATTCTAAACCCTCGTGAAACTAGTAAAGATTCAATTTTAGAAAATAGGGAAGAGTCTGTCGAACATTTAACCCATGAAGAAATAACTAACTTTCTCTTATATCCGCATTTCCTCAAGCACTAATCAAGCCAAAAATTCATACCACAGTTCAGAAATTTTTAAAGTTTTTAAACAAGTAAAAGTCAGCATTCCTCTGTCCAACTATTACTTGCATTATTGGGGATCATAAAATTGGACATGCCTTACTTGATCTTGGTGCCGGTGTTAATTTGCTTCCTTACTCAGTGTACCAACAACTCAATCTCGGTGAGTTAAAACCAACTTCTACCACTCTTTTACTTGCTAATATGTTAATTAAGGTTCCAAAAGGAATAATTGAAGATGTATTAGTTTGAGTTGATAAATTCATATACCATGTGGATTTTATTATTTTGGAAATGGAACAAATTGCTAATGAATGCAAACAAATTCCTATTATATTGGGTCGACCATTTTTAGCCACTGCTAATGGTTTGATTAATTGCAGGAATGAAGTAATGAATTTATCTTTCTGCAACATGACATTAGAACTCAATATGTTCAACATGTGTAAACGACTTAACGACAAAGAAGATGATGATAATGAGAATGACGAGATTGATCTCATCGAGCCAATCATTGAAGAACACATTCAGGATAAGAATTTTACAAACTCTGTAGAAATTTATTTTGCTGATTCTTTTGAATCAAGTAAGGAATTAGATTGTGATACTGCTAACATATGCCCTACACTTGATTCTATGCAGGTACCTATAGGTGATGATTCAAACTTTGAAGATACGAAACAACCTGAACAACCAAACGAAAAGGAAGCACCAGAGCTCGAATTAAAGCCCTTACCGGAAGAATTGAAGTATGCTTATCTTGGGGAACAACAGACTTATCCAGTGGTAATTTCTTCCTAACTCACACATGATTAAGAAGGTAAATTATTGTATGTATTAAAAAGGCATAAAATTGTATTTCGTTGGACCTTAAAAGACATAAAGACATTAATCTTTTAATCTGCACACACCGAATACACTTAGAGGAAAATGCCAAAACAACCCGTCAACCACAAAGAAGATTAAATCCTCATGTGAAAGAAGTGGTAAAGAATAAGATTTTTAAATTATTAGATGTAGGAATTATTTATCATATCTCTGATAGTAAATGGGTAAGTCCAACACAAGCAGTACCAAAGAAATATGGGATAATCGTTGTAACAAATGAAAAAGGTGAACCAATTTCAACACGAATTCCATCTAGTTGGCGCATGTGCATTGATTACATAAAATTAAATGATGCCACTGGAAAAAACCATTTTCCCCTTTAATTTCTAGACCAAATTCTCGAGAAAGTAGCTGAACACCTGTATTATTGCTTTCTTGATGGCTACTCGGGCTATTATCAAATTCCTATAGCCTTAGAAAACCAGGAAAAGACCACATTCACTTGCCCATTTGAAACATTTGCATTTAGAAGAATAAATTTTGGACTTTGTAATTGGTAGTGTTGTTAAGGTGCACCAACTTTAAAACCTTACCACTAATATAAATAATTAGTACAGAGCGAGTAAGGATCGATCCCACAGAGACTATGCTAGTTATATTTATTTATCAACTCTAAAGCAAGATTTAAAATAAAATAATAGTAGTAATAATAGAAATTAATCTAACTAAAGAAAAT
>MKYO02013777.1:0-12302 GCA_002013955.2 Citrus medica
ATACACTAATTATTATTACTACACAAGTGGAGGAAAAAGCAACAAAATCACATGTAGCGATAAAATAATCAAAACAACTACTAAACCCAGAACTAAATCATGAAGAAGATACAACTTTTTTAACACCATAACAGTTATCAAAATTAGGAAAAACTGAAGCGAGAGAGAGAGAGGCACTAACTTGGGTAAAGAATAACAGCCTTAACAGTATAACCTCTTCGCAGTAACAGCTTCACCAGCCATTAATCTATGAAACTTGAAGCTCCTGTTTCACACAGCATCTTCCCTTCTCCAATCTCCAGTATTCATTCTCTCTTTGCTAATGATTTGTGCTGGGTCAGGTTTTGAGCTTGAGCTCTCAATTGTTGGTCCATTTTGTCGCTTACTATTTTACTAAAAGAAACTACGTACGTCCATGTGTATGATGCCGAGGGAATATTTACTTTTCTCTCACAAATAACATTTTTCATTGTTTATCACCAATAGGGTGCAACAACGATGTTCACAATAATTTCATTGTTTGATTGATGCATATTTAGGATTATTGGGTGTAATTCTTAGGTTGAATATCAATTACTCCTGAGAACGAAAATATGCTTTAGTTATAATATTATCTTTTCAATAAGTTCAGAAAATGACTATAACAGTCCTATTGTTCCAAGAATTCGGGAGTAATAAATAGTGTCGATTTAAATATTTTTATCAGTCTAACCCAATAGTAGGAAAAAATCGTCCACAAAATTGTAGAAGCGACATTTATTTTAAAACCTATTTTTATGTGAGAGACTTTGATATATAACATGACAGGCTACAGTCTTCAGGTTAAAAAATTGTTCATTTTTTTGGGGAAAATATCCTAGTCCTTTTTCGATCAACAAATATTTGAACTTCCATCCTGAGATAACATTTCACATTCATAATTAATAGTCATGTATCAAGAAGTTAGTGGAGACGGCGGAATGAACCAGGACTAAGCCTCCCTCACATTAGGCAAAGCCATATCTAAGTAAAGCTTCGTCTGTTGTTTTTCCGGCCCCAGCGGAGATTACACGATCGATTTCCCAGTCTCCCGCACTGCTCAAGTCGACCAGATCATTCAAAAAAGTTGTAGAAGCGACATTTTCTTTTCATTCATAAATGAAATCCACACCAAAGATTATTTTTCACATAATTCTTGCCATGCTCTATTTCACTCCANATTCTTAGGTTGAATATCAATTACTCCTGAGAACGAAAATATGCTTTAGTTATAATATTATCTTTTCAATAAGTTCAGAAAATGACTATAACAGTCCTATTGTTCCAAGAATTCGGGAGTAATAAATAGTGTCGATTTAAATATTTTTATCAGTCTAACCCAATAGTAGGAAAAAATCGTCCACAAAATTGTAGAAGCGACATTTATTTTAAAACCTATTTTTATGTGAGAGACTTTGATATATAACATGACAGGCTACAGTCTTCAGGTTAAAAAATTGTTCATTTTTTTGGGGAAAATATCCTAGTCCTTTTTCGATCAACAAATATTTGAACTTCCATCCTGAGATAACATTTCACATTCATAATTAATAGTCATGTATCAAGAAGTTAGTGGAGACGGCGGAATGAACCAGGACTAAGCCTCCCTCACATTAGGCAAAGCCATATCTAAGTAAAGCTTCGTCTGTTGTTTTTCCAGCCCCAGCGGAGATTACACGATCGATTTCCCAGTCTCCCGCACTGCTCAAGTCGACCAGATCATTTAAAAAAGTTGTAGAAGCGACATTTTCTTTTCATTCATAAATGAAATCCACACCAAAGATTATTTATCACATAATTCTTGCCATGCTCTATTTCACTCTAACTTGATCATCATCAAAGGGTACATAAATTTTGAATCAGTCCAACAAAAGTATGAAACTGGTGGAGATGACCTTAAAACCTGTGTGAAGACTAGAAAAGGCCTGTAGGCTATTTTTTGAAGGGAACAGGCATTGTGAACAAGAAGCAGAATATTCAGAAGGAAGAGAGCTCTGCAATTTGCCGAAACTTTTCATAAGAGACCCAGAAGACGAATTGCCACGGACCAAGTCTTGCCCAGGTCGGAAAGAAACCCTTCCACAGTGCTTTCAACCCTTCAGTTCTAACGGTCTTCACCAGACAATCATATGAATTTATATACGTTATCTTGTCTTCCTTGCCAGCAGCCTGACTCATCATTCTAGTCTTCACCACATCGGCTGGACAGCTCAAAGCAGTTGCAGAGAGACCTGACATAATAGATGCTAAAGTGTGGGCAAAAATGTTGTCACCAGCTATCTGATTTTGGATAACAAAACGTTTTGCATGATCGTAACAAGCCAACTCTCCCATGTTCACTAAAAATGCTCTTTGGACATTTGGGAAAACTCCTTTCCAAAGTCCCCCAATGCCTTCTGTCTGAATGATCTTTTTGAAAGCATCAAATGGCCCTGAGTATCTCGGTTGGAGACCCTTGCTCGCCATACGACCATCCGCTTGCATTCTCACCTTAACAAGATCAGCGGGGCTTGCCACTACCTGTGCCACTAAGATTGAAAGAAATACTGTTTGTTACAAATATACAGTACTAGATAGTGAAAGGAAAGATAACTAGCACAACAACCAGCACATTTATTAGAATACTATGCACAATTCAAATTACCCAACAAGTCATGGATTACTAAATGATAAAGAGTAATCGGCGGATTCTCAAAGGCATCTAAATCTCAGGGTCATCCTAATATTAAAACTACTGGATTTCAGCAACCACTATATATCCTTGATGAAACCAACACAGAACATTAGGAATCAATTTATACTTGCCAAAGCAAACATAGAGCAAACATTAGGAATCAATTTATACTTGCCAGAGCAAACAAAGTGGTGAGTCGGTGTGTTGGGGAGGAATTCATGAAGAGTTAAAACAAGAAAACAAACCCAAGCATACAACAAGGCCATACAAGACAACAGGTAAAACAAAGGCACTACAACCAACAATCTTTGTTCCAACGGATCAATTCATCTAATTCCTTTAGAATGACAAGAATTAGAAACAAAGTATATGTTATATTAACCCGCCATTTAAACCTGAGCCGGCCTATCACTTGTAAATTGTAGACATCATATGTCCCTAAATGTTACTACATTTACACAATAAAACAATTTGTGCGATAAAGAAGAATAGTTCATGCTGAAGCAAATCAAAATCAGCTTGAAATTGAATTGCATAATACAAATTTAATTGATAAACCAAAAAAAAGAAAAGAAATTGATAGTACCTGGGCAATGACGCCAGAGATTCCACCAACAAGGGCTTTAGTAGGGAGGGAAAACGAGCCACCAGTAATGTTATCGCCAACTAAAAGATTTCTCAAATTCTCGTAACCAACGATTCTAATGGGAGTGTAAAGGAGGTGTCTTATAATGGCAGGAGAAAGGCCTTTATAGAGGCTGAGAGGACCCTGGTGGCGTACGATTTCCGATGCGACCCGTAACGCGTTGGTGGGTCGAGCCAGTGAGTCCGACTCGCCGTGCAACTGCAGCCTCGTCTTGGTTAAGTCTATTGGGAATGTTGTAGTCTCCGCAATCAAAGCAGAAATCGAACTCAGTAAGATCTTCTTCTCAGTTTGCTCGCCTCCATCTCCAGGCCTTTCCCCTTGCTTCATCCTTCACGGGCACACCCGTCTGTCGAAAAAGTGAAACTGAAACGAACCGGAAGAGAGGGGGGAACGAAAAATCAAATTTTATATGCCGTCGTTTGCCTCGTCAATATGCTTGGCCCACCTGTCTATCGGACCGAACTTGGATGCTAACGGATCAGTCTTTGAAGCCCACTTTTAAATCAATTTAATACTTTCTATCTTATAAAATTGTGAAAATTAAAAGAAAAAATTTGTTACTTTTTGTTATTGTATTTTGATCATTCAAAAGAAAAAATAAATCATTTTAAACATTTTATTTCCTTTGATAAAAATAATGTACGTCTCATATTATGAAATTTAAGAAGTGATTTGCAACACGCACTGATGATTCTAGCTATAGGAGGTGCCTTGCTAATAACGCAAACAATAATGTAAAGTATGTAAAATGCAGTGGAATTGAAAGGAGAATAGCATCAGCGACCCCACGAGCTAATAACCTTCATTTACAATAAATTGGGGGCTCTTAGTTCGTAATCAATGACTTTCATAATTTGTTCTTTGATCAATCAGAAATGAGCCGCGTACCAAGCGAAGCAAATCATGCACATTCTCTCACATTTTTTTACGCCAATTTTCGATAAGCCCCTTTATCTTCAATTCTTTATATTATCTGCATGCTTTCTTTGGATACTTTCCAATTGGATCCACAACACGTTCGTAACACGACTTTTACTCTGTATACTGTATAGGACGTTTCTTATTCCTTTTTACTCTTTATTTTATCTGTTTATTAAACAAAAATTATCCTTATAAATATGCTTTGTGGTTATCATTAAATTGGACCTTCTGCATTAGAAAATAAGTAATAGTTATAATATTTATCTCTCAGCTTACTTGTTGAAAAGATATGAATCTTGAAAGCAAATCACTTGGTGAGGATATTGTTTGGCTGATAGTGTAAAATACACATCAATCCATGACGCTTTGAAAGAGCTGTATTGATATTAGTTAGTGGTACATAATTTTGTATCTATGATACTCTATATTCACCCAAGAGTAGAAGAAATCTACTTAATTTAAAAGATATTCGTTGTAATGGTTTTTATATTGAGATAATAAATAAGAATAATGTAGAATATCTTTGCACTACATCTTATGTCTTTGGTCATAAATTAATATTAGAAAAGCTTACAACTTTCTTATCTAACTTGTATTAGATAACAATTAAATCAATAAAAAGGTATACAATCATAAAACAAATGTTATGTGATTCAAAAGCTTTTATACTTTGGCATGACTAACTTGTAATGGTAGATCAATAATGATGTGTAGGATTGTTGAAAATTCTCATGGATACCTATTGAAGAGTTTAAAAATTCTATTATTCAATGAGAATAATTACTTGTTAACAAAGTAAATTGGGGGTTAGACCATTACCTAATAAGTTAGTTTTGAATCACCGTCATTCTTGCAAAGAATTCAAGGATATATTTGTGGACCTATTCACCCACAAAATAGTCGATTTCGTTATTTTATAGTTTTGATTGATATATCTGCTCGATGGCCTCATGTTTCTTTATTATATACATGTAACGTTGCATTTGCTAGATTGATTATTTAATTACCAAGTTACGTGTATAATTTGTAAATTATCTAATCAAAATCGTACAACTAGATAATACTAACGAGTTTGTTTATAAAACTTTAGATGACTATTGTTTGTTAGTTGGGAATGATATAGAGCATTTAGTACGTACATTTATATTTAGAATGGATTAGTAAAATTACTCATTAGACATCTGATAATTTCTTTATTATTACACTATCAATTACCTATTGCTACCCAAGACATGTAATTCTGCATTAATCCTCCTTATGCCTATACCTATTACAATTGGTATTGGGACATCAACCTAATATATCCCATTAACACACCTTTGGTTGTTGTGTATAAGTGTCGGTTGTACCACCGCAATGTACTAAGATGGAACCCTAATGTCATTTGAAAATTTATATAAGTTTAACTTACCATCAATTATCAAATATCTGAGTCAGTGACTGATGATTTGTTTATTGCATTTTTCATGGGTTATTATTTTGATGAGACAAGTTTTCCTTTATTGAGAGAAAGAAAAATGCTCTAAGTTTCGGTATGATCCTTAATAAAAAGTGGCTGATATGTCTCATCTAAATCCATGCACCTCTCATAATGAAATCGAAGTGCAAAGGGTGGTTCATTTGAAGCATATAACAACCCAATTGCTGAATGAATTTACGAATATGACAAAAATAACCAATTCATCTATATTGATTATTAATATCCCATGGCCGGGCCATTTTTCCTAAAAAATAAGTTATTGAAAGTGCAGTTGAAGAATTGTCCATTACACACCTGAAGCATGGTAGACCGCTTGGTTGAAAAGATATTATTCCATATAAAAGAAAAATAAAAGACAAAGTTCTTGCTGTATATGATCAAAATGAAAATGAACAAATCACTATAAAATAGCGAATGATTTGTGAAGAGACAAAAGACCTTGATAAATTATAACATCAAGATGAGATACAAACTTTAAAGAGGCAAATGAATCCATAAATAATTAAGTTTTCTGTTGATTTTAATTAAAGTAATATTTTGAAACGGTGCCTCGTCTTTAGCTGAAGCACAGAGCATGAAAATCATCTTGAAGAGGTATATGCCTAAGAAATGGCTCAAAGTAGGGAGAAAAAAAATTCTATAAACTTTGTGCACAAAACAGAGATGTGGAATTGTAAAAAGATTTCATCAATGATTTGTTTACATACACAGTAACTACTTATATTATAAATTATTAAAATATGCAATATATCAATAAATGTATATTGAAACTTGATTAAGTTGAAAGAAGCAATCAAGACATACTTGACTTCTTTAGCCAAACATAATATATTTGGACCTGTAGCCCAAACACTAGAGGGTGTTAAACCTATTAGGTACAAATGAATATTTTTATAAAAACAAAATAAAAAGAGGTCTATAAGATATAAAGCACAACTAATTGCACAATAGTTCTCGCAGAGACTTAGTATTGATTACTATGAGACATATACTCTCTTTATATGTGCAGTTACATTTTAATTTTTAATTGATTTAGTAGATTTGAAGGCTTGAAATGTACCTCATGGATGTGGTTGCAACTTATTTATATGGGTCACTTGATATTAATATCTATATGAAAAATCTTAAAGGATTTAAAATGCAAAAGCTTGGTAATCACCACATCGTACTTTATATCGGATAAAGCTATAGAGATCCTTGTAAAGATTAAACAATCTAGACGTATGTGGTATAATTGTCTTAGTGAATACTTGATAAAGGAACACTATGTTAATGATTCTATCTATTCATGTGTTTTTATAAAGCAAACAGAATTTGGCCTTGCTATGTTAATGTCGATGATATAAAGTTGATTTGAACTTTAAAAGAGCTACAAAAGACTAGTATCTACTTGGAAAAAAAAATGAAATGAATGCAGAAAACTAGGTATTGTCTCAAGTAGCAGATCGAGCACAACTCTAATGGGATCTTTATCCATGAATCACTTTATACTGAAAAAAATTTGAAATGTTACCATATGGACAAATATTATCCATTAAATACCTAATAGTAGTCTAGTCTTTTGATCCTAAAAAAGATTCATTCCATCCTAAGGACGTTGATGAATAAATACTTGGTCTTGAGATACTATATCTAAATACAATTGGCACTCTGACATATTTAGCTTAAGACACTAGACCGAATATAGTATTGAACCAACCAAAAGATATTGGAATGATATTAAATATATTTTTTGTCATCTTCGAAGAACAATTGATTTAAGATTATTTTATTATAATGAACTAACAAAAATTCCAAGTCTTATTGGTTAGGTTGATGCAAGTTGTTTTGTCTAATCCCCATAATGCGTCTTTGCATACAAGATATTTTTTTACATTCATTAGTACAATTATTTTTTGGAAATCTACAAAACAAACTCTCGTTGCTAGATCCTCTAATCATTCTGAATTCCTTACATTATATGAGGTAAGTCAAGAATGTATAGTTACAATCTGTCATACATTGTATTCAAAGTGTCTGTAAATTATCTTTAGGTATAGACGATCTAACAATAATCTACAAAGATAACATTACTTGCAAAACTCAACTATAAAGAGGATATGTCAATAGGGATAGAATAAAATATATATCACCAAAGTTCTTCTACACTCATGAGTTCCAACATAGTAAAAAGATTGACATTAAGCAAATATACTCCATTGATAATTTTGCCGATATATTATCTAAAGCTCTACCTATATTAACATTTGGGAAGATAGTACATGGGATCACCATGTGTCGACTGCATAAACTATCAAGTTGTTATCATTAGGAAGAGCGCTCATCAGAGGGAGCATATTTTTTATTAGGAAGAATTTTAATGAGTAAAGTGAATATATGTGCACTTTCCTCTTTTCTCATTGTCCAGATTTGATCTCACTAGGTTTTTCCGACAAAGATTTTTAAGAAGGTAGTTTTAAGGTATGTCCTGCACCACTTTATAATTCATTGAATGTATTTCTTTCGCTTGGAGTTTTTATCTTATGAGATTTTTTCTCAGTGAGAGTTAAGTACAATTATCATCAAATAGTGAACATCTAATAAAGTATATTATGGGATATATCTATCCACCCATTAATAATAATAATAATAATATTTGTCTCACATTATAAAATTCAGGAAGTGTATTACAACAAGCATTCATGATTTTAGGAGGTTTGCTGTTAATAATACAAACAATAATACTCATAATTTTAGGATGTTTGTTGTTAATAATACAAGCAGTAATGTAAGGTGTAGATGAGATTAGATTGGTATCATCGATACCATGAGCTAATATCCTTCATTTAACATTGTTGTTTGTAATCAACAACAATCAGAATTCGTTCATTCTGATTAATGAGAAATGAGCAGGATATCACGCGAAGAAAACCAGGCGCATTCTTTTCTTTAAATGTCAATTTCAGTAAACCCCTTTCGCCGCAATTCTTTATATTGTTTGCATGCGTACTTTGAATACTTCACAATTAGACCCCCAAATGTCTGAAATAACATGTACAAGAAAAACGTCCTTTTGAAAAAATAAAATTAAAATAATAGGCAAAAAGCAGTGTCGTGCCGTTTAATCCGAAGACAAACACAGGGGTTGTTCAAATACCCAGCGCCAGCCAGGGGCGCAATTTTTCTCTAGAGTGTAGTGGCGGCAAAATCAATACTTCATCTCTTCCACGTCTGTTACTCGATCAGTTACACTACACATGTGTACTCACATTTAGATAGTGAGCGAGCCTATTATGTTTTTCTTATTGCTTCACATTAATCGAAATGGAAGAATCAACTTCAATGTACTGTAATCTAGGGATTTTAGAAAAACTTAACGACGAATCAGTCCAAGAAATTATCGAAAGCTACAACGGTTTCTGTGCCACCACAAACTCTCTTCTAAATGGCGGCCGCGATATCGCCGTCGGAAAGGAGTTCGTCACTCACGTGCGCTCTCTCTGTAAACACGGCCTCCAATCTCTCGCTCATGACCACTTTCTCCGCTCCCTTGAGGTATTCAATTCAACTCACCACTTTCGCCGCTATATTTCTTCTTATCATTTAATTAAAAAAAATGTTTTAGCTTAACAATCTAGTTGAACGGAACCTTTTAGCTGAAATTAATGATTTTCTTGTTAATAAATAGGTTCATTGAAGACGGATACTGTTGATTCTAGGGTTTCGGGGTTTTTTTAAAGTTAATTCATATGATATGTGTTGAATTCCTGACAGGAAACTTTTGAGAAAACTTTTGTGTCAAAATTTTGGCGGCATTTTGATGTCTACAGCAAAGTTGCAGTTCTGGAGAAGAATAAACCGCTTGTATGTAACTGTTATCTGTTTAAAGATTGTAATTTTTTTAAATTTTATTTTAGTTAGTAGTTAATTGTCATATGCTGTTCTTGTTAATTACAGATTTATGATGATGAGGTTCATGAGGTTTTATGCAAAGCTTTAGAAGAGATATGTATGGAGATACAATATCAGGAAAAGTGCTTGTTTATGCTTGTTCATGCTATAGAGTCTCCTAGGGACTGTTCACCAGAAGGGAAACCCATTTTGGATTCCGAAGTACATCTTTTTGCTAAATACCAACTAATGGTATCTTCGGTTCTTATGGCTAGTCTTCCTCCACATTTTCCTGGTACGTCTATCTCAAATTGTTAGTTATGTTGTGTAATTGTGCTTGATTGTTATAATGGCAATTTTTCTGGATTGTTATTAAATATTTTTGCTGTCATGTTTTGGTAATGATACATACCTTACAATGTTCTCAGAAATGCTCTTCTGGTATTTCAAGGGAAGGCTGGAGGAGTTAAGTACAATCATGGATGGTGAGTTAGAGGATGGAAATGATTCTCAAGATAAAGATGACATGGATTTAGATGAAAAGGGAAAACAAAGAACTGGTGAAATGGATATTGATCAGTCCAATAACCATGGGAAATTTTCAGAGAAGAGCAAACTGGTGAAACACATTGGGAAGGTTGTCCATGATCTTCGAACTCTTGGATTTACATCTATGACTGAAAATGCCTATGCTTCTGCCATCTTTTCGCTTTTGAAGGTGGGTATATGTTTTATTATGCAGTAGCTGTTCAATGAATTCCGTTCCTTTGGTCAAATTTTCTTCTCCTATTTTTACTAATGTTGTTTTTTCATTTGATGTTGATCTACTGTAATTACTAAAACTATTTATTGCCGTTTAGCGTCAAAGTTATCTGCCTCCTTTTTGCTTTCATTTCCAGTTTATTTTGCTAACAGCAAGTTTTCCTGTTTGAATGGCAGGCTAAAGTTCATAATCTGGCTGGCGAGGATTACAGGAGTTCTGTTTTGGAGCCCATTAAAGCATGGATACAGGTTGTTTTTTGCTTTAAGTAGCTTTCCCTTTCTTGTAACTGTATAGTTTGTGAATATTAACCATGCCACCTTTACAGTAGTGCTGACTCTGTATATTTGATTAAAAATATGGGCGACTTTTCAAATAATTGGTTTTAACATTTTGTTAGTGTTGCACTTCTTTGATAAACATTTGCCATATTGCTTCAATTTCTTCTTGTTACTTTTCTAATCTTGTTCATACTTTATATAAAGCCCTAGTAAAACGGTTGTTTATTCCGATGCTCTGCCTACTTTTTTAATATTGCCTGTGGCATCTACTTTAGTTAAGTTTGTAAAATTATGTTATGGTAGGTGATTTCTTATACTTAACAGTTTGTTTCACAGGCTGTACCTCTTCAGTTCTTGAATGCACTTCTTGCTTATCTTGGTGAATCTGAGAGTTATGATAGTCCTCCAGCTGGACTTAAATCACCTCTAGCCTCACGCCCTTTGTGCTGTCCTGGAACATGCAATCCCTCAGAAGGACTTGTTAGATGGCGATTGCGGCTAGAGTATTTTGCTTATGAAACATTGCAAGACTTGAGGATAGCTAAGCTATTTGAGATTATTGTGGACTACCCTGAAAGGTAAATGTAAATATTTGTGATATCTATAAATCACTGGTCAAAATTATAAGTCTTGTATCAAAATTATCCTTTGAATCACTGCTTTAAGTCTTCGAACTGGGGAAGGGTTTGTATGTTGGGCATTGCATGTGTGAATCTTTATCTTGTGCTATTATTGAGGTTATTTATGTTTGTGGGGAGCATATCTCCATCGTTTTTCCAAGGCACGGCAGAAATTATTTGCTTTTTTTTTTCCCACCTGAATACTAGTTGTAGCAGGTTTGGCGAGTGAAAATCAAACTGGAACATGATGAATGAGTTTGTATATTCTTCAATCTTGATAGCAACTATTCCGTACAACAAAAATCAATTTTCTAGAGGAAATGTAATGGGATGCTTGGCAATTTTGTGGACCAAGGACAAACCCTTTTCCCATGCTCTAGTTATGCGAAGAAAAATTCGTAAATGCTCTAGTTATGAGAAGAAAAATTCATAAACCTAGGTGGTATAGGAGAATTGATAAAGAGAATAGAGATGATGATAGGGATCATCAAAATGAGATGATATAGGGTGATGTCCAACTTTCGCTTAACAGTGAATTTATGGAAGTGAATGATATTAATGGAAAAAGTTTGCATTCCCTAATTTATCAAAATTATCCTTTGAATCTTGCAGCTCTCCCGCAATTGAAGACTTAAAGCAGTGTCTTGAATATACTGGTCAACATTCTAAGTTGGTTGAGTCATTTATATCAGCACTAAAATATCGTTTGCTCACTGCGGGTGCCTCAACCAATGATATATTGCATCAATACGTTTCAACTATTAAAGCACTTCGGACAATCGACCCAACTGGTGTTTTTCTTGAAGCGGTCGGTGAACCAATAAGGGACTATCTAAGGGGAAGGAAGGATACCATAAAATGCATTGTGACCATGCTTACTGACGGAACTGGAGGAAATCCTAATGGATCTGGAAACGCTGGGGATAGTCTTCTTGAAGAATTAAATAGAGATGAAGAAAATCAAGAGAATATTGGTGTTGATGATGGTTTCAATATTGATGACAAGCAAGCGTGGATTAATGCTGTGTGGTA
>MKYO02013788.1:2390-75282 GCA_002013955.2 Citrus medica
ATTAAATATAGTTATAGTAAATTTAATAAAAAGAAGGGTAAATATAAAATGAAACATTATTTTATTTTATATAATTATATTAAATTTATTAATATAATATTATTTAGTACAAAATTAATATTTTCTTAGAATAAACTATTTATTATTATTTATTATTAATATTAAATAAATAAGTGGGCCCACAAAGTGAGATTCTCAATATCTCTCAATTTTATTGAAATAAACACTAGTGTGAAAAGAATCTACACTCTTCACTCCCACTCCAAAAAATAAATACTGCCTAAACGTAACATAGCATCTATATTCTAAAAGACACCATATATACACTCAACAGACGACAATTCTATAATAATAATAATTATTATTATTATAATACATGGCACATGTGATGATTGTGTTAACGTCTTTTTTCTTTTTTTATGATCGTGTTAACGTCTTAATTGTAAAACTTGTTCAGTAAAATAAAACATACTGAAACAGCAACTACTAAATGCCAGCTATTGCAAACAAGTAGGACCACAACATCCCCAATCATTCCTCACCTCGGTTTCATTCTTTACCGCAATTCTATGTTGTATGCTTCTAATTAAACTAATTCTTCTGTGGAATGATGAGAATGATTCTTTATTAGCAATAATGATTAGCTCCATTATTCCCTTAAAACAAAATTTGAGCCAAAATGTGTCCACATCTATTATTGGACCACCGTCTTAATTTATTTATATAAACCCACAACTGCTGTTAGCAGGCAGCATATGCAATTTGAATAGACTCCAATTCCGATGACCCCCCTCTAGAGCACATTTGTATTTTGACTGGAATTTGGGTAGTCAAAATCCGGGGGGAAGGTTTATGTAATTTGACCACTATATTCATTAACCAAACAGCAACAGCAACCCAGCTGCCTGCCATTTTTGTATGTTAAAGATCAATCCATTGAATTGGGACATGCTACCAGTATTTGACAAGCCATCTAATTCATTGAAGATTGCCAACCATTACTTAGAGAGGGGGGGAAAAAAACTATGTGATAAAAGAATAATTATATGTGTGAACAGATAAATAAAATTCGGAATGTGAATCATATGATGCTAGGAAGTAGGAAGGAACTCACAAAGATCATGGATGATCGGAAAAGGAACAAAACAAAAGAAAATGAAAATACGAAACAGAATGCGGATGAGGGACACAAACCTTCCATGAATCTTCGGTTCCAGTAAACCAATTCTATCATTTGCTCCCTCAGTGTGTACAACCCCATAGTTTCTTCCTTTTTTAAAAAAAAAAAATCTCTCTTATCACCCTGTAATGGCAGGGCCGATTCTATACACGAATTGGATTATTAGCATATATATAAAATGGCCTTGACATCCTCCAGCTCCCTTCCCAAGATTATCTCTGGCTTTTTCTTTCAGATACCGTTATTGTTCTTAGGAACAAAATTTCCTGTGTCATCGCTATACCATTGTTGTGGGAACTACCTTTTGATCTGCTGTCTAGTAGCAAGCACTCTAGGAAAACACTGGTAAAATGCCACAAATCTTGTGTAGATTACAGTAATCACGTACTACTCAACGGATCAAATGATGACATTTGCAAACATTCTTCTGGGTTGGAATAGAAGTAATCCTCTTCTTTTGGCTTGTCTGGGATCACCAATCTATTTGTTGGCCCTCCCATGCGATCCGCATGAGATTCCTTAACAGCTGCTGAAAATTCATCCCAAGTCAGTGATCCATTGCTATACTGGTCAATCAGATCAACCAAAAGCTTTCTTTCCAATAAGATTGTCTTCTTGTACCCAAGGAACCTGGATGAAGCAACAAACATGAGGAGGTATAAGTTCAAGATAACCAGGTACTGAACTCACCAAAGATAAAAGTTATCAAATGTAAAACTGCTACTATTGCTCAGATAAGAATCTAATTGCAGAAAATGAAGGTTTGATTTTCACATCCAGATAAAAGAAATCTGTCTGGTTTAAGATATGTCAACGAAAGAATAATCCTCCGATAAAGCTGGAAAGTAAAAACAAGAGGGAATTTAATCCCCCAAAATATTTCATCTGAAACCACACAGAATTACAAAAATCAGTTGTAAAAACAACTAAGAACCTAAAGGACATCAGAATAGCACCTGCGATGGCCTTCAACAACTTTAGCCATGTTCCCATCATATGTAGGAACAAATATATCACTCTCCAATGAAACGAGATAATCTAGGGCTGCCATTTGGGATGAATGGTTTTGGAAAAACCTAAGGTCTGATGGTTCCAAGAGCGTTTCTTTTCTGACCTGTTCATAGAAATGGCAAAAGTGACCGATCAGCCCAAGGAAAATAAATCAATATCCAACAACCAATCCAAGTAGATGGCTTTAGCTTTGATCTACTAACCAATTTTGGATAAGCTTTAGCAAGATTTGCCATCCTCCTTTCGCCACCGTATATTTCACCAGCTGCGATGTAAATCTGCATATTAGGATCAATGTCCAGGGCCCTCAATATAAGAGCTGTTTCCTCAGGTGTCAAAGGGCACAATCCATCTTTCCTCTTCAAGTCAGAATTTATTATTTTCTCTTTCCACCAAGGATAAGCATATCTGCAGAGGCATGAAAATCATGAACATCCACAAAAATACAGTGTATATTTCAGCTGCTTTGTGCCTACTGGTTCACATGTATATAGGCTCAGCTTACCTCATCCTTGTGAGTTCTTCCACCTCCTCTTTGTTGCAACCTTGAGTGCAGCCAGAAAATGCCAACATGTCCATTTCATATCTAAGATGAAGTACAAGAAAAGGACCATTCTGCCGTAGAAGCTTGATAACTCTTTTACCCAAATCTTCAATTTGAGAGGTGAATCTCAAAGCACTAAAATTTACACGGCAACGCAGTTTCTGAATCTCTAAAGGCTGACCATTATTGGCAAGTCGAGCATCAGTTCTGTTGAGATGTACAACTTTGTACTTCTGTACCAGGGGAAGAATCTGTATACAAAAAAAAAATCAAACCTGAAGTTATAAGGTTCGTGATTCAAGTCAAGGCTCTACATTTATAGGATTTATAAGTATTGGAAATCAAAACCACCAACATAGAATAAACAAACAGACCTGATTGTGATAGTAAGATATATCAGACCAACTAATTGGTGGCATGGACAAAACCCTTCCCATTTGCACTCTCTTCTTCAGCCTAGGAGGCAACTCTTTCAGTATCCGCACCTCATCTCTCAATGATGTAATAAAATGATCCACATCAAATATATCTTGGAACTCACTGCCATATCAAGTAAAAAGTTAACAATAAGTTTCAGAAAAAACAAATAAAATTAATATCCCAGTGCAAAAGCGCCAGAACATAGAGAAGTTCACACACCTAGGATCAGCCCAGAAGGAAGTTTTATCCAATTCAGGGACTACAAGAGTGACATTCAGATATCTTGCAATAGCCACCATGTCACAAATCTGTTGAGCATAGCAAAACAAACACATGAAAACTAATCCCCCACAGAAAAAAAAAAAGATTAACCAGCAGATGAAATAAACTAACAACAATTAATCAGGCAGGTAACAAGGATAAAGTAACAAGCAGTGCCGAGTGTAATTGACAACAAACCACTCACCGCTGCTCTCATCTGATTGAGACCTCCATTGCATGAAACCATCAAGTACCCATTGTTCTTGTAGACCCCTATTGCCAAACATATCAGATTAAGTGCAAAATCAGACAATCAAATTCTTGCACCAGAAAGATTATTATGCATAAGAGACACACCCAGCAATCATTTTCATCAAACAAAATAAACAAAAATAAATCCGCTTAAAAAATCGTGATGATTCCGTAAAAAATTCTTAATTCCCAGAATGCCCAACCCAAAGTTACATGAGAAATTTAAATTAAAAAAAAAAAGGTAGCAGGTTGACTGACTCTTAGGTGGGAGAACACGGGCGGGAACGGCCGGAACCTTATCCTGCACAACAGCAGAAGCGGTATCGGACTCACGGTTAAAACAGGGAGGCCAAACGGTCAGTACCCGGGGACCCCACGTCTCGCCAATCGCCGTTAACTGAACGATGCAAGTCCACAACAAAACCGACGTCGTAGCCCGTATCATCCACAGCTTCATTCTCGATGATGAACTCTTCAAATGCTTCTCCACTCCTCCTTTCACTAACCCACTTCCCATCTCTCTCTTTCTCTCACTCTTCTCTAACCTACACATCTCCCGCACAAGAACATAAAAAACGACGGGTCGTTTTTTTATTTTTTCCTTAATTAGATTTGATGGCCGCCCCTCCTCTCCTCTTCTCTCTCTCCAAAAATTTACTTTTTATTATGCGTGTGTATCAATTATAATCATCAATGTGGATGGCATCAAATACCTAAAATGAAATTAACTTTAAAATGATATAAAAAAAATGAATTTTCTTTAAATGGCGTGATTATTTAATCCGAATCTACCAGATCCAAATCTTCCAAATATAGGATCAAAACGTGATCCACTAAATTTGAACACACAATATATAAAACTTCTCCCCAAATAACAAGATTTATTTGTTCGATTTTATCTCCTCAAGAAGAAAAACAAATTTTCATTTAAAATGCGGGGCTCGCATTTACACAAAATCCGCGATCTTTCTCAATCTTCTTCAACCGAACCGCCACTACTAACGAACCCTAAAGCACAACTAATGCACCATTCAAAAAATAAAAATAAAATGAATCAATGAAACTGATTTTTTATATCTTCTTCTTACAAGATAAACGAGAAATCGAAACCGAACATTAACGGCGAGATATTCACACGAAAGATTCTCGCCGAGGGTAGCGAAATTAAGATCGCGACACAGACACAAAAGATATAGAGAGAGAGAGAGAGACAGCGAGCGAGAGAAGTAAAGATTAAAGAGAGAGAGAGAGAGAGAGAGAGACAGACGGAGAATGTGGAAACGACGCGTATAACTTGTGATTGGAGCCGAGCCGTACACCGCCTGATCACCTCACCCTCTTTAACTATATGGTTGGGTTTAGAGTTGACCTCGGGTTAGCTGTTGTGGATTTGACCATGGTTAAAATCTCTGTGTGTGTGTGCGGGTTTACGGGACAATTAAAAAACAACATGGTGTAGCTTTTAGTAGTGCGAATACGGCCGGGGTCCACTGGAATTTATGTTGTCTCACACGTGGCGGCGATCGGTTCGTCCAAACAGTACGCGCATTGGCGAGAGATGGTGCACCCATGTATGGATGGGGTGGATCTGTTTCGCGGCATTCACATCCATTTTTCGATACGCCGACATTATCTCGCGATATTTTGGAGGATAAAAATTCTAATTTTGAGTCAACACTCAAAAGCATGTCTTCATTTTTCTTTTACTGTATTATTTATTATTGCTTGCCTCCTAATGGGTTCTTAGTTTTGACGCTGTTGTTGATTTTTTTAGAAAGGAATGGGTAAAAAAAAAAAAAACACTAAAAGGCACTGAATAAAGTAATATTAATGGAAGAAAGCATTAAATAAACTTTTTAATGTGCTGGGACCTCATAAATTGAGACTATTTTCACATCAGATAAATTATTGGTATAGAAAGGAAAATATCAAAATATAGAACAGACAATGCATTGAATCATATTTAATTTTTTTAAATAAATTTCCATCGTTCATTTTTGTTTACAATTGTTTATACATGTTTACAAAGGTAACAATTTCAAGTAATGCCATTCTAGCAAATTATTTTAAATTATGCCATTTATAATGATAATGGATCTACTAATAATAAGTGGGGTGGAATTCATTTCTTATTTATGTTCAATTTGAATAATCAGGACTAAAGTAAATTATCAGATCCCAGTACATTCTATACTATTATTATTTTTAACTGATTATTGATGTTTACAATTAAAATTTATGAAGACTTTTTGAAACATTTGTTAACGAATTAATTCATCTTGAAATAATATTAAAGTAGTGTCTTGTCATACAATTATATAATTAATTGAATCTAACCTTTTTTTTGTTTTTTTGTTAGACTTTGTTTTAATTTCGATGGATTAACTTGCATTATGTGATTTCAATTAAAAAAAAAAACTCCGATTGGAAAATGGGGAAAAAAAAAACGGTGAAAGGGATGGTATTTTAGCGAGAATACTGTGACAACTGAGCTCTCTTTGCAGTATTTCCGCTTTTGGGGGGGCTACTTGAAGTGAGTTTCCGTGAGAGTGTCGGTTCTGCCGTTAAGACGGCGTCAAGTGAGTAAGTGTCAGAACGGTCGAGTGATCCGACGCGATTGATGTTCGTTGCGTGCCAGATGGCAGAATCAAGATGACTTGTAGCACCATTCTTGTTAATTAGGTGGGTCCCGCGACAACGTGGTTAGATGGCCGAAGGGACTACGGGACGCACGCGCTCTAACGCACTTACGAGGAGGGAAAGTGCGATAGGTGTCGGTATCTGATTGGACCCATGCTACTTGCTGACGTGGGTGAGCGTTCCTGAGATTACTGGTGGGTATTACGCACGCGCTAAAAGGTTTTATGGTTGTTGGGGACATATAATCCTACGAGCTAAGATGTAGAACACGGATTGAAAATGATTCCAATGACAATGGTGGGTCCTATGGGGCCGTCCTTAGTCCTTATCGGGCTTTAAAATGCGTTGAAAAGGTTTAAATATGATTTTGGTTCATATTTAAAAATTAACGATATTATTATTTTTATATATTAATATATTACAATTAAAATTCTACTAATATTTATAATTAGAATTTGATATTAGAAGTTGATTGGGACTTTTCCTAATAATTCCATTATAATATGACTTGAATTTTTATCCTCACTTAATAGCAGAAGAAAGAGAAATTTATTTTATTCTAAATAACAAGAAGATAAGATATACTCTTATCGAATTTTATTAGGAGGGATATTCGTTGCTGAGACCTGAAACCTTGAGTACATGGATTGACCATTGGCAACTAACTGTATTAAAATTTAATTTTATTAAATTTTTTCTAAACATAAGTTTATTGAATCTAGAAAGGTTAATTTGGTTATTTGAGAACTATTTATATTCATTCATTCCTTTAACTCAAAAGTAATTTAATTTCCTCTCAATTCATGAGGGTCGGATTCAACCTCAAACCTCTTCTATTATTATATTAATTAAATTTTACTTATTTTATTAAAATAAATTATTTGTAAAATGATTATAAATTGGTCACTGCAGCCACTCAGGTAGAGAACATTTACACTAAAATAAATATATTTTTTAATATTTCATCATAATTTAACCATTTACAGATTTTTGCCAGAGAAACTAAGGCTTAGAAGAAAATTGAGAACCACCCAACCCAACTAATAAATAAATTTTGAAGATTTATTACATGTAAATTTTTTTTTATATGTATATGGATGCTTATTAATTATAAATGCTTCGAGAAGTATGATTATAAAAAAAAAAACTCTATTCGTTGGTGAATAAAAAATTGGGATGGAGGTAAGTCCATAGAATGAAAATAATTCATGATATTTTTTTTCCTTTTTTCTAGTCAACTGTGTGTCTATGTTGCATAACACTTGCCGTTGCCGACATTTGGTTATTTCCAATTCTCTTTTATTATTCATATATGTGACAATTTAACAACTCAAAATTGATACATTATGTGTGACAATTTAACAACTCAAAATGCATTCATGGAATCACAATTTATTTAATTTTTAGAAAATTAAGAAACCCAGATGAATATCAAAACCCAAAAATTGAATTGACTGTAACAAACGAGTAAATTAAACATGTCCATTTGAAATCAAGATTTGATGGCTGCCAACAAACGAAGAATGAAAGGGGAATTGCACTAAAAAAGAAACAAACAACCTACTATTTGATTCTCTAATTCTTAATAGCACGCCAAAAAAACTAATTAAAAAGGAATAGCCAAGGCAGCTGAGAATCAATGCCCCCAGATTGTGCTTCTTCTTCGCTGAAAGGGAAAGCTTTTCAATCATTTTTGGAAATTCCTTTGTGATTCAATTTTCTTATTATATTCTCTCTTACCATGTTATGAAATATGTACATGTATCATATATTTGTTATGTGTTGACCAAAAGAGGAAGCAGGGGGTTTCCTTGGTTTTATTTTTGAATGGGATTAGAGGAATTTCTCCCGTCGCAAATGAGTTAATCTATATTTTTTTTAATAGCTTATTGAGGTGATATTTATTGTGAAAAAATAACCCAGTTAAATAATCTCGAGAAGGCCACTCTTTAATATTTACCACTAAAGAAGTAAAGATAGAGCTTAGCTTCAATTTAATCTTAAATTGATGTGTGAGGAGTTTAATATGTATCCAAACATCTTATCTAGTCCAAAACATTCGAATCATTTAGGGTTTGTTAATTAGAAATTTTGAAAAGGCCACATGATCAGTTAGGTTTTTGTTAGTAAGTTAATTAAACTTGATTTGAATGTTTCCTAACTACTAAGCATAATTTTCATCTAACTGGTTTCCTAACTCCTACTGCCTACTGGCAATTTAAATTAACTGGGTTTTGGTCGTACAAGTAACCCTAACATGTAGTTCTGTTGGTTTCTCATTTTCGGTCTTAACAAGAAAACAAAAATGGACTTCCCAAACAAGAAAGAGATAATTAAATTGCTCCCTTAGTTGAGTTGCTTGGGTGTCAGTCTATTATGCCGTGATTTTAATCACTACATCAATACCATAATTAAATATAAATTATGTAAATGAAACATAAAATATGAAAATTTAATATACAACTTATAAATCAATATTTAAGTGTAAAATAAAACAAAATTTATGTAAATAGATCATATGACATATAAATAGAAGGTAAAATAAATAAATCAACGTAAGAGTAGTAAATTGATGTCTTATTGGTAAATAAAATAATAACTTATAGATATAACTTGAAACTTGTAAATCAACAATAAGTGTAAAATAAAATATAAATGATGTAAATGAAACATAAAATTTATAAATAAAAAGTAAAATAAGTAAATTAACACATTAGTGGCAAATTGATATATCATTGGTAAATAAAATAAAGACTTATCAATACAGCATAAAACCTATAAATCAACGTTAAGTATAAAATAAAATATAAATTAAGTAAGTAAAATATAAGACTTGTAAATAGAAGGTAAACATAATACTTGTAAATAGAAGGTAAAATAAGTAAATTAACATAAGAATAGTAAAATAATATAATATTAGTAAGCAAAACATAAACTTATAGATTTAACATGAAACTTGTAAATTAATATTAAATATAAAATAAAACATAATTATGTAAATGAAATAGAAGACTTGTAAATAAAATGTAAAATAAGTAAATATTATAAGAGTTATTAAAAAAAAGAACTTACAAGTGTAAAGTAAAAGTTCATTATAATAATGATTACCTTATCTATTTACTGTTTTCATTTTTAAATAAAATAATAATAATAATTTTGGATTTATATAATACATGTGCTGATATATATGAAATTTTATTAATGATAAAATTTATTCTCAAAATTAAAATTTGAAAAACTCCTTTTACAACACACACACACACACACACACATATATATATATATATATATTAAATTGTTTATAATAAAATAAGTAAATTAACACATTAGTGGCAAATTGATATATCATTGGTAAATAAAATAAAGACTTATCAATACAACATAAAACCTATAAATCAACGTTAAGTATAAAATAAAATATAAATTAAGTAAGTAAAATATAAGACTTGTAAATAGAAGGTAAACATAATACTTGTAAATAGAAGGTAAAATAAGTAAATTAACATAAGAATAGTAAAATAATATAATATTAGTAAGCAAAACATAAACTTATAGATTTAACATGAAACTTGTAAATTAATATTAAATATAAAATAAAACATAATTATGTAAATGAAATAGAAGACTTGTAAATAAAATGTAAAATAAGTAAATATTATAAGAGTTATTAAAAAAAAGAACTTACAAGTGTAAAGTAAAAGCTCATTATAATAATGATTACCTTATCTATTTACTGTTTTCATTTTTAAATAGAATAATAATAATAATTTTGGATTTATATAATGCATGTGCTGATATATATGAAATTTTATTAATGATAAAATTTATTCTCAAAATTAAAATTTGAAAAACTCCTTTTACATATATATATATTAAATTGTTTATAAGATAATTGATTTTCCATCCTTCTAAACCTTCTTGATAGCAACCCCAAACGATCTTTTAGTATAAGTTAGAGTAAAGTTTGAAAATATTTGAAATATGCATAAAACTAAAAGTTAGATATAATTTTATTGATATTTCATATGTCTAGTAATATAATAATATTTTTTTATTTTGTTTTGGTTTAATCTACGTCAAGAAATTATGGTTAAACTAATTTTATAAAACCCATGCCAATTGTTTTCAATACAAATTTTTTATTTTCAATCCAGGAGTGACTTTTTTCTTTGCTTAAATATATTAAACAAATAAGCTATTTTTTAAATTAAAGGTTAATATTGATTTATAAGTTTTATGTTATTTTTAAAAGTATTTGTTTTGTTTGCAAGTTTAGAACATCAATTTACCACTCTCATATTAATTTACTTATTTTATCTTTTATTTACTAACCTTATATATAATTTAAAAAATATATACTTATCACGGAATAAATAAGAAATATTTCTTCTAAATATTTCGAACCTAGCTAACCTGTAGCTTCCGTATTTAATATTCTTCAATTTAGGCATCTTGCCATCGTTGGTAAAGGATTAGCTTACGAACAACTTACCTTTCCCATCACAAAAGAACTTCGTTTTGTGCCACGAAATTTTGATTCTAAAAATCAATCATCATTTCTTTCTGTGATTCAATGACCAAAAAAAGTAAAATATTTGACTTGTAATATCTATATTAAGCTAGTTCAATACTAATTTATTCAATCTTTCTCACTCTGAAAAAAAATAAAAAATTCAAGGCTACTAATTAAGAGTCTAAGACAGACATATATCACATATCAAAGTAAATCTCTCCTATTTATCCTATCATAAATAAATATGTATATCACAAATTAATATTCAACAAATCCAATAGAGGAGTTCTAAAAATAATATAAGATAAATTCTCTCTCTCTCTCTCACTTTTTTTTCGTACCCCACTCATTTATCATTTACTAAAGTCACCATTGGATTTCATCTGAGGGCTGGAAAAGAAACACGTAGAGAAACAAGGAGTAACTAGAGAAACAAGTAATTAGTCGGTCACCTGGATTGGTAATTTTTTTTTTCGATTTTCGGTGGGAGGGCAAAGCCCACTGCACCGCACCTGGATTGGTAATTGAGCATAAGGAAAATAACAAAATTAACCTAAAAATTTATGAATAATTGGCTACTTCCGACAAAAATCTAAGAAACCTGCAATTTTTTATCAAGCAAATAAATTAATAGCAACAACAGCGACTAATCGATGCGACAACCACATTGGCTACTTCCGGCAACAGCAACCTCTTTAATTTGAGTTAGTTCGCTGAGTTCATGTCCAAATTCTTAAATGGATAATGAATTTATTGTTTTAGTACTAATTGTTGATGATTATATGTTAGATCTTGTTGAGCGATTAGTTTTTTAACATTAGGCTTGAATTGGGAATGAAAATTGATAAAATGCTTCTGGAAATAAGTTTGTTAAATACGGCAACACAAATGTTTGCTAAAATGCCTCAAAGAATACAATTTGTTGTTTAGCCTTAGTTTTGCTATTATTTTACTTGAATGAATATCTAAGAAGGTTGCAACTAGTATTGTCGCTTGAATATAGGCAACGGTATGGTGTTATGGGTGATTATGAGCGAAAGATTTTTGACACGCTAATCTTATAAGTGAAAACCTTATTTTTCTCAAACAAAACCTAGATTAAGAAGATTCAAATCATAGCTTTCGGAAGACAGTATCAAGACAATAATGCCGAGAACCATCACCTATAAACTTAATCCGTCGGAAAGATCGCAGATGATGTTACACGTAAAAATTTTTTTATTTTTTTATTTTCGATTTACAGGTACTACGCCTTCAGCCGGTTATCTGTTTTCCAAATATTAAATCTCAGTTGTTAGATACATTTCTTCATAATCTAACGACTCATCCGCTATGAGACAAATGACTGGGGTATCAAACTTATGACGCAAGATAGATGGATCCTTAAATTAATTACTCAATTAATCAATATTAAAAAAAAGACTTAAAATGATCCCATTCTACATTTGTCGCTCTTAAAATTTACTTAATTATTCTAAAATTTTCATTTGATATTTGTTTGGACTTAGGGTATATTAGACA
Source organism: Citrus medica (assembly GCA_002013955.2). Lineage (NCBI taxonomy): Eukaryota > Viridiplantae > Streptophyta > Magnoliopsida > Sapindales > Rutaceae > Citrus > Citrus medica. The sequence goes on from MKYO02013788.1 coordinate 14,733, forward strand.
AAAATGTTACTTTACCCGTTGAAAAATTAGATCCAGCAGTTGTACAAATAGAGAACAATGACGTTTTGGAAAATGTTTGAAAATATAGGAAGGATTAGGTAATCATGTCCTCAACCCTAGGGACTATAGGAGAAATTTACCGTAATATATGGGCTTGGCTCTTTTAACAATTTCAATAACTAATTACCAATCACTTTAACTTTCTTACTAAAATCAACAATATTTTGCTTCACAATTAATGAATCCAATACCCAAAATTCATTGGAAGCATGAAATTAGGTAATTGTTTAGTCAAAACGGCGAGTTTGCATATTGATATTGCATGCATGACATGTCAATATCGTAAACTCTACAATTGTCAGTGTTCAAGCATGACACTACGTAAATTTCTCCTATTTGTTCTCCCAAATTAATATTCAACAAGTCTTGTAGAAGAGTTCTAAAAATAATTTAGGTTAAATTTTCTCCCTCTCTCCTTTTTTTTTTCAAAGGAGCGTAACTTCTCATTTAGTTTACAGAGTTTTAGTTAATTACCCAGTTTGTCAATGTATTTAATGTTTATTTGAATTTTAAGTTATATTAGACAAAAATGTTATCCAACAACTGTACAAACTAAGAACAACGACGTTTTGAAATTTTTTTTTGAAAATATAGGAAATATTAGGTAATCATGCCCTCAACCCTAGGGACTACAGGAGATATTAACCGTGACATACGGGCTTGGCTCTCTTGCTCAACAATTTCAATAACTAATAACCAATCACTTTTAACTTTCTTACTAAAATCAACACTATTTTGCTTCATAATTAATGAATCGAATACAAAAAAATTCATTAGAAGCATGGAATTAGGTAGTTGTTAAGTCAAAACAGTGAGTTTGTATATTGGCATTACGTAAATGACATGTTAATATCGTAAACTCCATGATTATCGGTGTTCAAGCATGACACTGCGTCGTATCAATTGTCTACAAAATGCATAAAATAATCACGTCCAATGTTCTAAGATCTTCTAGACTGATACCTAAGGTGAGTAAAAGGATAATGACAACTATGAGCTTGCTATTTTAATTTAATGGACATTTGATGAATTTCTACATTCTTCCCTACAAGAGCTGCCCTTCAACTTAAAAGTAGCTGGATGGTCCATTCATTAATGATGCCTGGCCTGTTGTTGGCACCATCAAGCTCTCAATATCTCTTCTCAGTTCTCATGGGGGCAGTTTCTGGGTATGCTTAATGTGCATGCCATCAAATGGAAAAGTATAGCGAGTTGCGAAAATACTTTGGACCTAATTAGGCCAGGGATTCAAAATCTGTCAATAATTAATTGGGTTTTAAGTGTGACATGCCGCCAACATTTTAATCCTTTACGCCACTTTCTTCGTAATTAATTTCGAGCTCCCAAAATTAAATGGGTTCATCCATAATTTCAAGCAACTAATTAACGTTACTGATACATTCTGAAAATTATTCACAATCTTTTCTAACACATTGAAGAGGGTAACGTGGCTACATAAATATAGTCAAAAAAAGAAAACAAAAAAGAAATAAGAATTAAAGGAAAAAAAGAGGAAGGATCCTCGATGCCCTATGCGATCAAAAAGCTAAACTTAGGTTTCATTTTGTGCATGCGATTACGATAGAATTGAGATGAAGAGGAAACGAAAGGAGTAATTTATTGCAAGAAACAAGATTTGAAGCTGGGAGTTAAGGAGAGTAGCTAATAATTCTAAATACAGCTTATCAACGTACGATTTTAATGTGACCCACATTTGGTCCCCAAAATATTGATCAATGCTCTATACGCCGACAAAATTGTTGAATTGTGACCATAAATCAACTAACAGTGTAATCATTTTCTTTGGAGAGAGATATTCGTTTCAACTTTGAACAGCTATGTTTTCCACCTGCGATTGTACAAAATGATCCTTGGAAATATAAGCGGCAGGCAACTAAGACAACATACAAATAGAACGTGCTTCAACGAGAAACATAATCCAATCTCACACGCTTGTGCAAGTCAGAATTTACGAAGGAAATGTATGCGTATAATAGGATTCTGCACAACAGATTGGTAGATCTGATATTGTAATCAGATGTAAAGCAGCTCCTAACATTTGCTCATGTTTTTTTTTTCTTTCAAATTTTTTAATAAGAAAATAAAATAAAATATTTGTAGACTGAGTGGCTTACAGGGTCCATGAGTTTAATAACGACAAAAATACTGTATTGGGCCACTATATGCAGAATCAGGTGTCCGGTAGATTTAGCGTCCTTGTTGGAGACTGACAAATTAACTTGGGAAATTTATAAAAGTAACCTAAAATTTTTTGTTATTTTCACAAATAGCTCTTCAAATTTTTTCCTATCAACATTAACCAAACACAAATATTTCTCCATAAATTACCCTTGTTTACAAATTAAAAGCAACTTTCCTTCTCCTCTTTTATCAAACCAAACGCAGTCTTGCACTCTTGAATCATTACCGGCGACGGCAAATGCCGACGATGAACGGTAAAAGTGGACTCCGATCAAATACAACATAATCTATCCAGATCCAACACCAATACACATCACTGAGTGTGATGAGAGTTATTTTCTCAACTTGCGAGAGAATTTTAGTGCGATTGCATCAGTGCGACATGCTGCTTGTCGCACGAAGATTGGTGCGACATGCACCTGTCGCACGAAGATTGGTGCGACATGCACCTGTCGTTATGATCAGGTGCGACAGACACGCGTCGCATGTGCAACAGGCACACCTGTCGCACCTGATCGCAGATCGTGCGCTGAACAACTTTCAAGCATTTTCCTCTAAATTTACGATAACAACTTCACCCATACACTCAACGTCATAAACCTTTCAATCTTCACTCACCATCACTAACACAACCTGTCGCACCACAAAATTGAAGAATAATAAAAAATAAAAATCTAGGGTTTTTGACATAACCTTTAATTTCAGCTCTTGACCGAAATTTTAGTGATGTTCGCTGTCGAGAATGACTCCAATAAGCTACCGGCGACGAGTGAACACAGGAGGAAATTCGACGGTGAGAGAAAGCGAGAGAGAGGGGGGAAGGAGAGGAATGAGAGGGAGGAGTTATGGGAGGAGTATTTTCGGCACAAGTGGAGAGTTTTAGCTAATGTTGATAGGAAAAAGTTTGAAGAACTATTTGTGAAAATAGCAAAAGTTTTTAGGTTATTTTTATAAATTTCCCAATTAACTTGGAAGAATAAGCCGAAGTCAAATGCCTCACATTTCAGAAATCAGAATTTGGAATTTGGAATTGTGTTTACTGCACATGAGAATCAAAAACGAATCTGCCTAGAGAATAGAGATAAAATGTAAATGCCAGAGAAATTTCAGTCTCATTGATCAATAAACTCATTGGATCTGAAATAAAAATTCACATGCCAAAAGAAATGCTGACTCAAATTCAAATGTGTATTTACAACACTTGGAGAAACACAACAATCAAATATTTAGCTCTTTGACCTATCTGTTTATTCTTATTACCATACTAGGGGTAAATATTACATTTTCATTTAAGGAAATTAGTAGTTTAGACTGTTTTGAGGTTGAAATGGCTGTAATGTAAATATTATTGAACAAAGTACTTGTTTGTCTTCACCTTCAGGCGCCAAATAAACGTTTTACTGAGAGTTACCACTAGTAACTAAACACACACCCCACCGCCGCCCCCCCTCCCCGCATCCGATGTGAGCAGAGTTCAAAACTTAGAAATCTTGCTTTCATCCTGAGATTCTACTAACTAAATTAGCTAACACCCAGACCAGCGCCTATAAATTAGCTAACTAAATTAGCATGTTTCAATCCACCAAAAGAGAAGAAGAAAAGAAGAAGCCTGAAGGAGGGAAGGCGCCAGTGCCGATAAATTTAACGAGATTTCCATTTGTGATACAATAAAGAAAAAAATTCTTTACAAAGTGTTCAGTCTTCCCACCCCAAAAAATTAGAGATCAAACAGGAGAAGGAAGATAACAAACAAAAGAAAAATAGGAAGGATCTGTAATAAAAGAAGGTGAAGATGAAAAAACGCAACACTAATTCCTACAGAAATTGCTTACAGCTACCCATTGTCTCTTATCGGAATTAGTTATTTATCCACTTCAGAAATCTTCTGTGGTTTCTCCTTTTCATCATCCTGCACATTGAAGTGAGCTTGAGGAAGAAGCAAAATATCAAGTGCATAATTCAAAAGATCAAGATTGCAAAGACCAATGAACCACCCAGTCTTGGGTGTCGATCAAGCCCATCAAATTTGTATCAAATACAATCCATATGAAATATAAAATTTAAAGGGTTTGCAGCCTATTAATTACCCTAGTCAAAATTTATGTCAATTTACATGTTGGCAGACTAACAAATATCAGATTTTGAATATTATTTGTGCAAACAAAGCATGTGCTCACAAGCAGAGGCATCCTATATGTATAATGATATTGCATCCTTTTTTAGAATATCTGAACTTTGGGTCTTACATCCTCTGTATGTTTCCTTGTTTTCTGTTGATTAAAAATGGTAAAAGAATAGCATTTAACAGGCACAACCGCTAAGAGAATATGTGGAAGAATGTGAAACATCATAGTGACCTCTAAATTTAAGTCAATAATACTTTAACTAGATATACAATAGTCGAAATGAGAGACTATTGCAAAAGATCAAAGAATACACTACATGATTAAAGAAAAGGAAAGGGATTTGGGCTTACTGAACTGTCCATCTTGTCCAAATCATCATCAAATTCCCCATCACCACCATCTAACAAACCTGATGAATTAACAGTACATTGAACACATCAACACAGCATAAAAAATCGGTAAAAGTAACTTAATTCCCATTGCTCAGATAGGTATTTTGCAAAATGATCCATTTCTTAGAAAAGAAAAGTGCCGGCACAACACTAAATAAATGGAATTGCAACCAACAAGATGCAAGCTATACTTTAAGCCACTATTGCATGACCTCTTAAAGAATGAAGAGTTATTAAAAAAAATTTGTGTGTAGGAGTTGTTGAAGTAGGTGCTAGTTGGTTCAATTGGTAAAATCTCTAGTGGTGGTATAAAAGGTCAGGAGTTTGAAACTCTCTCACATAGGTGGGAAGGGGATTTGGTTAACATCTAGCGACTAAATGAATTTTAAAAAAAATAGCTGTAAAAAATGCAATCAAATGACAGCTATAGTTAAGCCAAAAGAAGCAACCTGCAGTTGCTTGGAATAAACACCTTACTCACATTGCATGGGTAGGTGGTTTTTTTACAACATATTGTACAGAGAGGGATTAAAAAATTTGAATATAGCAAAAGAGGATTCTCGATTCTTTCTGGATGTTAAAAAAGATATACTGATTGTTTGGGTAAAATCTTAGGAACAGGCAAATAGCACAATGCAAATAAAGCGGAAGTTAAGGTATATCAAAAAAAATATTACGTTGCATTTGAAAAGGTAGAATAGACAGATGCACGTGAATATTAATTTCAAAGGCCAGAAAGAATGTGAACCTACAGAGAAAAGTATGCAGGATCAATCATTTCACTAAAATGACCATGGCCCATGTGTTAGCGCATCAGTGAAAAAGTATTTGCTGTACCTGGGTCATCATCGCTATCTTCCCCCAGGAGAAATACATCCAAGTCTTGTTCTGTTGCTGATGACATTGAAGCTTTACTGGGCTGGTTTGAATCCTTGGCCTCTGATTTGGGATTTATTTCAACTGTTGAAGGTTCTTTAGCTCCAGCATCGTTTACTTGTTCCAAGGATTTTAGCTTAACATTTTCCATGTGGCGTTTCTCATAACTAAAGGCGAGCATAGCAAAAGAAAAGTTAACACACAGAACTAAATGGAAGAAAGCTGGAAAGTATGGCTAAGTAAGGATAATTTAGAAGTGCCATTGTCACCAAAGTGCACAGAAAGAAAATGTAACCAAGCATTTCCAGAGCAAATAGAAAGAAAATGTAAGCAAGCACACAAAAGTTCACCTAGAGGCATGTGTCTTTTAGAGGATAAAAATGATGTAAAATAGGTTGAAGTGTGACCTACTGTTCTGAATTTTTATCCCAGCCATATTGGGGCAATGCCAAAGGGAATAGTTTCCCAAGATTCTCACCAGCAGATTCTAAAGGTTGCTGAGAGTGCAGGGAGATTTGGTTATTGATAACAAAATCCAGAGTTGAGATGAAACTTTTCATAACACCCTTGACCTAATAACTAAAGAACCAGGAAAACATGTATGGTGGAAATTCACAGGTATCTTCAGATTGCAGCTTCAAAATTCAACTCATGTATTAAGGCATGCAAAGGAACTGGAAGCAAACACTTTAGATAGAGCTTATTAAGTATATTAACCCTCCAAATAATGCTCTTAACACTTTTACTACCATACAGTTTTGTCCATATCAATGATGAGGCAAGGATATCAGTAGAAGTTCACTCAAAATATATTAATAGTCAAAAAGTTATGTGATGCACTAGAAAGGTACATGCAAAACTAGGGAAATATAAATACATAACTGGATTCAGTATATACAATCAAGGACAACACTGTCCTATGGGCAAATTGGTCAGTAAAAGTTGGAATTGAGTCTTCGCATAAAGAGAAAGTTTACTTACGGTTCAACGTGGCTGTTAACTAGAATAAAATATATCCTCCAGAACTTCCTTTCTTTCATAATACGTGGGCACAACTCATACCTTAGCTTTGAAATTTCCTGAAAATTAAGCATACAGGTGAGCTATAATGCATACGAAACCATAACAATTTCTCACGCGTGGGATATTAATGATGTTATATCATATGAAGTGTGAGATTTCTAAAAAATTGAGATGTCTTTGATCAATGCATCGACATCCAATTTTCTCTTGTATCACTTCATCAAAATAAGTATAAATATGTTATGGATCCGCTCCCACAAAAAAATTTATATTGGATGGTAATGAGTACGAACTGATATTTTATTTTATTTTCTCTTGTTGGTGAAAGAACAAGGCAGCGTCACAAAGGCAACCAATCAGTTAGGAATCACCAAATTGATAAACAGTTCACAAACAAAGTATTCCATCTAAGTCCATATAATAATCGGCCACATAACATCATACTTGTACAGGAACAGAAATTTTGGGACACAAACAAGAAAGATGTGAAAAACAAGGTTTAGTTCTTAGTAGTTTAAGTAAATACTATACTTCCCCAAGTAGTATCTCAAATCTGAGAAGATCTTTGATGCTCCTAGAGCATTGCTCCTTATCCATTCACTATTTGCCACGTGTTTATACATATTATCATGATTGGTTGATGCTTACACATGGCAAGGAATGAATGGATAAGAAGCATTGCTCTAGGAGCACCCAAGAAATTTCCCTCAAATCTTTCAATCCCAAGTGAGTTGACATTCATCCATGGGATAGTAAAACAGAGTAAAAAGTTATTTTACAAGTTACGAATTGATGATCCAATAGATGAATGTCACATCAGCACTTAGATGGAAATGCTAGGATATTACTTAGGAATTCTAGTATTATTCTCACAGTATTTATTCATCCAGCATCCCATCACTAAAAATATTCAAATATCAAGGCCTTCTCTTCATGTAAAATGAGACTACATCCAAAATCTTAGATACGTTTAATGAGAGAATTTGTTTCCACTTCTCCAAGACATCGAGAAGATTGAATGTATTATTTTAAATTCTACAATTTGCAAACCGTGAGCAGCACAGAACTAACCTTGACTGTAGAAAGAACAAGACTAGCATGTTTTACTTGCCATTCATTAAGATCCTTCCTAACATTTGACTCGGTGGGAATATCAGACACCTCTGAATCATCTGCACATAAAATCCAATCAAATAAACACACCGAAATAACCCAGATATATTTGCTGATCCTAACTAAACTCTGAACTTTCAAATTTCTATGTAGTGAAATTCCTAATACTCTTCACTTCTAAAGTGCATGAAAATAATAAACTCAAAATTAAAATGAATTAATCATTAAAATTTAATAAATTAAAGGAAAGGATAGGATCGAAGTAGAAGTAGAACCTTGTAATGGAAAATCACGAAACGTGCTCAAAGTAATTTGTTGAACGAACTCTCTTAATTCTTCAGTCACTCCAAAGCGCTCCAGATCCTCCTCTTCTTTTCGCATGGTTTCAGAAAGCGAGATATTCTCGGTTAGAGACTTGATGGCGTCGGCTCGCTTGGCGGCTTCGAGTCTGATCTGATCGGCTCGCTTGGACGCCTCGGTGGCAAACTCCTTGGACCGCTTGGATGCCTCTGCGGCGATTTTCTTGGACCGCTTCGAAGCCTCCGATACAATGTCGGAGAGCTTCGAGGAGCCGACGGTTATCTCCGACGATCGCTTCGCGGCTTCCTTCGTCAGCTCCTGCGACCGCCGAGCCGCTTCCTCCGCGAATGTTCGCGCCTTCTGCCACAAGTCCATTTCGCTTCCAAAAGGAGAAAAGGTTGATTGATTTGACGAATTTTGAATGAATTGCAGCGAACGAGGAGGAGAGGAGTGGCGGTTATTCTTATTTTGTTAGGCTTTGTTTTACACGGTTTATTAATTGTTATCATTTGCTTCGGGTTGGCGCTTCGAACTTCGTATTTTTTATTCCATTAACAAATCGAGTGATTGACCGTTTGGGTTTGCAAAAACTGTTTCACGTTTGTGCTTATCCCGAATCTGAAATATTATTGGATCGTTATTTAACCAATTAAAAATTAACTCATTATTATATTATGAAATTCACGTTAAATAATTAATAACAAAAGTGAATTTAAAACGATAGAAATTAATTTTGATCTTTAATAATTTTTTAATAAATTGCTTTTATAAAATTATCTCAGTAGATTTTTTTAAAAATATAAAGAAATACTTTTTTAAATTAGATATTTTTATTATTTATTTTCTAAAATAATTATTTTAAAAGAAAAAGACTTTATTTTTAAAAAAAAAATTTCCCGTTGTCCTTTTTTTAAAACGTTCAAAAAAAAGGCAAAAAAAAAAGAGAGAAAAGAAATTGAAGAAGAAGGAAAGCAAGTTGCAGTGGCAGGAGAATATGAAGATGAAAAAACTTGGCGAGAGGGAGAAAGGTAAAGGATATTGTGGTAAATCCTTTAAGCATAAAGGATAAAAATATTAAAATTAAATTAAAAGTTATTAATATTTTAATATTAATTTAAAATTACACAAAAATAAAAAATAACACCAATGTTAGCAGGGGAAGGTAGCGACTGAGTAGTCACCTATAAGGTGACCGTCACTGACATTGAGAATTAATTTTACACTTAATATAATTCTGTACATCTCCTCATATATATGAAAAAAATTCAAAGTTAAGCTTGTTAATTAAGAAATAAAATTATTAACTTTAAAAAGATTATTATTATTATTATTAATTATATTGAGATAAAAAATAAAATTAATAAAATAAAATATTTATTTTAATTATTAATTACTAGATATACATAATACAAAAATATTTTAAATACATGGTTATAAGTATGTAAATAAATTTTATTTAATATTACATCTAATTTAGTCATTTATATCTTCATAGTAGCTTAACAGTAAGATTTACGAACATATTAATTACTTTCAAAACTCACAATGCTTATAAAAATAAAATTTTAACAAAAATTTGACTGATTTCTTTGATAATTTATTATTTTTACAGTACAGTTAACAACTATTATTTTAAAAATTACAGCATTACCAAACTAAGCCTAAGTATAATATAGAAAAATCATTCCAAATAATAAGTTCGATATTCTTTTTTTGTCCTGAGCTGATTGTTCATACAGCACATACAAAGAGACTTGAGAGACTTGAACTTATGAATTCAACTCGGAAAAATATGAAGACTTGAATTGCAGGTAGTGAGAAATTTATAAAATCGGCAGGAATCGGAAATACCAAAAATGTAGGTAATTGGGTCAGGTCCTGCATCCCGAAATTAGTGGAGGTAACTGAATAAACTCCATCAGAGAGGGTTCTTATTACTTGGGCCGACCCATCATATTTGTGGCCCATGATTAGGTCCGAACAACCCAAAACAAATTAAACCCACATTACTAAAAGAAATCCACCTTAATCTCAGGAGGAGTCACGGCTGATGGCTCAGTTTCTTTACTTTTTTGAGGTTTATGCAATTGTTCTTTAATTCTTCTTCTTCTTCTTCTTCTTCTTCTTCTTCTTCTTCTTCTTTGTTCCAAAAGACGGAAGACAGAACAAAAAGCCATAGGATTAAGAAACTCATTAAAAAAAGTTATGGGCCCCACAGTCCCCCAATAAAGCACATTGGCAAATTCCTCCTGTTCCGCACTGCCAAATCTTTCGCTCTCCCCAAGAAACATTTAAGCACTCTTCTGAATTCAATTCACCACACGTGTCCGTCACAACACCACACGTACGAACGGTTAGCCTCTGGAAAACTCCTACTAAAATAAAAAAATTCCGAAGGTCGGGGACAGTCTAGTAATTTCCAGCCCACATTGACTCGCTTACAATTTCAAACGGAACAAATGTCTTTATCCATGTGCCAAAGACTGAATCCAATCTAAAAATCCTAATTCTATGTTCCGTTCGCACAACACACAGACAAATCCCAAATCCTTTGCTTTATTATTTCATGTACTTGGTTTTTAACTTTTAAACTTAAGTCTTGTTTGTCCACATAAAAAGTAACCAAACCCACATTCCTTTTTAAGCCGTTCCTTTTTTATTTTTTATTTTTTTTTTCCTTTGTTCTCAAAAGAGCTTACTTAAGCTATCAGCAACATTCCAGTTTTGTGCAACATGCAAAGAAATTCAAACTTTGTTGCCGCTGCTACTCTCTCACAAGGTTGGTTCATTCACTTTAAAGCTCTTGTGTTTTTTTTTCTTTCTTTTTAATTTATCTTTATGTACTTTTCTTTTTTTTGGTGCTGTTGAGTTGAGAGTGCTTAATAGTTACACTTGTGAGAAAAAAAAATGGCCTTTTTTTTTTCCTATATATTTTGTTTAGAATTTGTTTGTGACTCTGAGTTGATTACTTTTCTTTTTTTTGGTGCTGTTGAGTTGAGAGTGCTTAATAGTTACACTTGTGAGAAAAAAAAATGGCCTTTTTTTTTCCTATATATTTTGTTTAGAATTTGTTTGTGACTCTGAGTTGATTGTATTGGGGTGATTGAGAGATTTAATTGGTGGGTATTTTCTTTGTCCTGCTGAAATTTTGTTTTTGCTTTTGTTAAATAGGTTTTCTTGGAACTCTGTATCTGTAATTGATGGTTGTTTTTTATTCTATTTTGTTGAGTCTGTTGTTTTTCTTATTGGAGAATATACTAACTATGTTGACCGAATGTGTTTCTAGGGTTTATTTCAGGTTTTGATTTCTAGTGAGTCTCCGTGTACAATGTTGGTTCTAAGCATGAATTCGAAGAGGCAAAGACGCCCAAATGTAAGGTTGGGCGAAGTAGGAGATGTACCTGCTGCTTTTGCATGCGGGTTTTCTCAAAAATCTAGTGAAAATTTGGGACTGCAGAGGTGGAAGCATGATTTTGTGAACCACCCAGAAGAAACTGGACATAATCTCAGTTTGGGGTTTTCTGAGCAAAAGTCTTCTGAGTTTACAGTCACTGACCCTGAGCATGATCCTGGTGTCTCTCCAAGGAATTCAGCTGATTTGCAACAAAACATGGAAAATAAAAATCCAAATTCCTCAAAATTGGCTTTTGAAACTGTGAATTCCGATATAGTTGATGGGACTAATTCTGCGCTGGATTTTGGTACTGTGACTCGGAAGAGTAGGGTCATGAAGCGGAGAAGCCGAAGCTCCAGAGTCAAAAGTAATGTCTTTGGTAGTGCTTGGAATTCAAAACTTAGCCCTCAGTTTAGCAGCGAAGAAGCCAAAGAGTGTGGTGGAAAGGAGATTGTTGGATTCACATCGAATGCCTGTGATGGTTATTACCCTGAGAATGTTTTTAAGGATTTTTCAGATCGCGGAACACCAGCTACGAGCAAAGAGGCTTGTGTATATGAGGTGGAAGAAACCACTTATGATGCATGGCAACCAGGCAATTCCAATGACTGCTGGAAAGATGATGCTTGTTATGAAGAGAATGATGCATTTATTAAATCTGGTATTGAATGGAATGCAACTGGATGTGGAGGCACGGATGTAAATACTGTTAAGAGATGGCTGGAGGAGCTAGGATTTGGTAAGTATGCTGGTATGTTTGAAATGCATGAGGTGGATGAAGAAACCTTGCCGCTACTTACCCTTGAAGATCTTAAAGAGATGGGCGTTTTTGCTGTTGGGCCTAGAAGGAAGTTATACAATGCAATACAACAACTTAGAGGAGAAGATGTTTCTGCTTGAAAACTTCCTCAACCTTAACTATAGGTAATCTTTCTGTTTTTGTTCTCACCGACTCTTTTGTGCAAGACAAAGTCACTAATGTATGTAACTTTTTGGAACCCTAACATGTTTTAGTCTTTCACTCTTTAGTAGTTGTGTTAATCGGATGAAATGACTGTTTCATAGTCTTTGTGTATGTAAGATATTTCCTTTTTGGACTTCTTGTACCTTCTCTCTTGTATCTTGATCGGAATATGACTTTTGGAATCACAACTCTGGCGACTGAGCAGACAATTTTTACTGGTGACTTTGTTGAAATGAAAACTATTGTGCAAGTATTGTTAACGTATACTAGTCCTTTGTGCAAATGCACGTAGTTATGGTGCTATTTTTCTGGGAAATTATCAATCGTATATCCTTAGTTTACTCCGTTATCAAATTTACTATAACACTTTAGGGTATATCAGTTGTCCACCCTAAGTTGACAAAATGTATTTATCGTCCACCAAATCATTAGTTGTTGTTTAAATATGACGACGTCAGAGGGGTAATCTGGTCTTTTCATATAATACAAGTGATAATTTAAGGGGTATATACATGATAATAAGAGATTTTAAGGATATACAAGTGATAATATTTAAGGGTAAAATCGTTAATTCGCTATAATTTCGTTAACTTTCAAACGGCAGCTAGCGGTTTAGTGGTCGGCAGATAATTTTTGTCAATTTAGGGTGGACGATTGATACACTATTAAATTGTTGTAGTATTTTTGATAAAAACGTAAATTTAGGGTATACAAATGATAATTTTTCTATTTTCCTTTGGTACCACAAGAAGCCTCTTCCTTTTATGGTTTTGGCATGAACTTCTTTATGGAACAGTGGTTTCATGATGTTGTTTCACTTGTTTGATCCTGTGCACTCCATTGCCTTTATATTGAATGCTTTATTTATGGGTTACTTTGGTCAATTCTTGAATCTTTAGGGTTTTGTGCTGCTTCCTCAATGTGTTTTCTCCTGTCATGCTTAAAAATGATAATTCAGTCTATCCAATAATCTGCATTTGTACTTGAGAGTTATGTGAGTCATGTCATGTTATGCCATATGCTTAAATATGGCATGTCATAGGTTGTGGATGTATCTTAAATGGTCAAAAAACTTACCCATTTTTATGTCCCTGCTGATTTCTATAATCTTGTTTGTTAATGCTTTGTTTTATTCTAGTTTAGCACCCTATTGGAGAAATGCCAAGGTTTTGATTTGGGTATGTTCCGGAGTATATTTTAAGACTCTTTTATTGATTGCAAGATACATCATGTGAAAAATCGTGCACGGGTTTGGGATGTAGTTTCAGATTTGTGGAGGGTTTGCTTAGAAACTGTTGATTTATAGCCATCGTCTGAATTGTGTTGAGCTAAGGATAGGAAAATGGAACGTGTATGAAATGTCAGAAATGTGTTGAGTAGCCTCTGTTTACTAAATGTAACTTACTAATATGTGCAGTGTAGTAGTGTATTCTAACTACTCTAGTAGTAGGATTAAAGCTAGTGCGGGCTGAGATAACTGAGCTAGATAACGAATATGATGAACGAGGGTATGCATGATTTTTGGGCCCAAATGATGGGCCGGAGGTGTAAAACCGGAAACGATAAGCCGCAGTGGATACAGTGAACAGAATAATAACGGTATGATGATTGGCGATCTCTTTGGTGCTTCACGTGTTAGCAGTGCTTCATTTGTTGGAGCACGGTTGATAAAATTATAGTTTTCCCTTTTCTTTTTTTTTTCCTTGGTTTAATGAATATAAAATGAGATTTTTTTTTCAATTATGAAAAATAATTAAGTGAAAATAATATTTTTTTATTTGAAATATGAGTGGAATAAATATTTTTTTAATATTAGAGAGAATAATTTTTTTTGAATATTAGAAAGAGTAAAATTTGGGTGGTGGAGTGAATATTTTTTGAATATTAGAGAGAGAAATTTAGATAGTGTTGTATAAGATTAATGAAAATTAATTTTTATTTTGTTTGATGTCATATAAGTAGTAATTTCATATAAAAATGAATTATAGTTTGAATAACAATCACATATAATTAAAAAAAAAAGAGATTAAATTCAAGGTTATTGGAATTAAATTAGTTGAAATCTAATAATTAATCATGTTCGCCCTCACGCGTGAGGTTAAGTGGATTAAACTTTTTGAACAGTTTTATTTGATTTGTTGTTTAGTCCAAGAATATGAGGGACTAAAAAAATTTATTCTTTAGCCTTTTTTAAAAAATGAACAGTAAAAAGAGCAATTGGGTCTTGTACTTAATGGTCTTTTCAACATTAATTACTTCGAAGGTATTAAGTCGTTTTCAAGCCACCTCATGAAATGAAGGCGGTGGGTAGGGGTAGGGGTAGGGCTGATTATTCCTAAGTAATGTATTTTTCTTGATAGGATCAGTCTATTTTAACTCAGCTCGCCATCTAATAACATGAACTCGTTAAGACCAGCAGAAGCTAAGCGTGCGTGCCGTGTGTATCTTCCATCTGCCTGGTGGAAAATAATAATATTTGCATGCTTGTGCCTTCCACTTAGGGCATACATTGTATTAAAACAAACACAATCGACGTATGCATGAATACTAACTAATTACATTTGTTCCTTTGTGTTGACCTTGTGATAGCCAGGCCAGCGATTACCTGTAGAATTACGGGAGAATGAAGTTAAATAATTTAATGTTCATTGTCGGAGTACCAATTGATTATTTCAAAACTCCGTAATTAAGCGTGTTGAAATAGGGCAATTGAATAATAGGATTTAGGATTATTATAATCTAAAATCATTATTTAAAAAAAACAAAATACACTAATATTCACACTAGCGAGACAGGATAATACAATACAACATATTTATGTGATTTTTGTCAGTGATAAACAAGGCAACACGACTAGTACTCGCAGAATAGATCATAATTAACCTTTATTAAGATGTTAGTGTTATTAATAGAAAGATCTACATTTACTTATAACAGTGTAACTGGGTAATGTCTAAATCTGGCAATGACATTAATGGCATTAACTAAGATATTTATTAGGTTATCCTCTTTCTCTCATGGGCCATGACGAGTAATTAATCACGACAAATTGCAACACAGTTCGCATGTGGTGTTGATTTTTAAAATAAGGTCTAAATTATAAGCTAAGATTGATTAGTGGTGGATGAGAGAGACATGACTTGTGTGCTAGAAATGAGTCGTTGGGACGCATCTCTTTTGTAATTATTATGATAAATAATATCGGCATAGATGTGATGTGCACGACACAAAGGATCCTTGGGCTTCATCGTCCATTCACGTCGAGGCTTTGTATTGTTTTTTTTTATTACATTATATTATTGCTTAGATTATAATTCATATTACATGAGACTATAATTAATATTTATAAATCAGATAATTATTAGGACCAATTTACATCAATACTAATGGAGCTCTGCCTAAATTTTAACCCTCACAAATATTCGAAGAATGTCTACTCCTCACTTATGAATAAGAGAGAAGACTACCTTACAAATATTTAAAAAATATCTATTTCTCACTCATAAATAAGAAAAAATGCTAAATTCATTCAAATTAATTAAAAAAAAATTCCTACAATATTTTTGTGGGAATTCAAACTATTATCCTCTAAATTAGAGGACAGCAGCCCTGACCACTCGGGCTAAGCCGAGTGGTTGAGGCTTTGTATTGTTATAATGTGCAAAGAGGAAAAAAAAAACGACACATCACTCGCAACGCATTTGTTGTTATCGTTTTCCCAAACGTGGGGTCGAAGAAAAATTAGTACTCCACGTGTACATTAGATGCGTCTGCATTGTAGTTTCTTTGATCTTTCTCTCTCTCTCACATGCTTACAAACACAAACACCAGGAGAGCACATAGAAAAAAATCCCCCAAAAAAAAAATGACACTAGTATGAATATATATTTCTAAATGGATTGAGTTGAGTCTTTACCGTTTATTTTGATGGGTTCATGTATTTTCTTTGATATTTTAACAATTTGAAATTATTTAGTGTTTTTCGACATTTTCGGTCGTACATATCATGGAAAACGTTTCAATATTTATTTTATAACTTTCACTGAAATTAATAGTTTTATTAGTCGTAATTAGGATCATTATATTGTATATCAAAGATACTACGTTAGCCTTACAATAATTCAATAACATTTTGTTATGTATGCATTTATGAAATTTTCAATATATTCAATGTCCTCATTGTAGTAGATGACCATTGGTAAGGATTGTTTGCCGGTCAATTTTCACAGTGGAGCGTTCAGCCGTTGAGGGTGCACACCGTGGGCTAAAGACAATTTAGATGACCACTCAAATGTTACTTCAACAAAATCATCAATAATTTAAAGACAATTTTATAATTTTTATTTTCAAACTTATTGTTTGCGATGAGAACAAGATAAGCCGGGCCCAAGATTTGAATTCCAAAAGTGCTTGATTCGATCTGTCAAAGCGGCTCTCGGATACAAAATAATTCAAAGGATTGGGAACCAACCATGCACCACGCAATTTCAAATCCTGCTCAAATCATATATAGAGAGAGAGAAAGAGAAAGAGAAAGAATTGTAATCGGATTCTTGGATCATAATATAATCCGAGAATTACTTATTGAGAACGGCCACAATCGGGTTCTCATAAAGGAAAAAAAAAAGGAAAAAACGTGGCCGTTGGATTTCAATGCAAAATCTTTGGATCCAATAATTCCCTATTTATATATGAGTAGTGATATAGTCACAAACTCTTATACAAACTGATGTAAAATAATTTTTATATATATATAGTGATTCCCTCGCATTGATGCATGACAAATTTTTATGTGAATTTAAGATTTCATAATGGTGTGAATTAGTTTTACAACTGTATGAAGGACTTTCACATCGTTAAAATGAGGATTCCCTCATTATAAATGTTTGTATGAATTTTTGTACGAACAATGATGATGACACTAATAAATTAAAAAAATATACATTTCAATTTACTAATAGACAAAAAATTATAATTTCTAATATATTGAAATATATATATACACTCATATTTTAGTTACATCTTAATTTTGTTAAAATGAGGATATCCGATAATATGCACAATCTGTAAAGTGAGGATGTCATTAAAATTTTTTAAAAAATACATGTTTCAATATATTAGAGATTGTGTTTTTTTATTTATTGGTGACATCCCCACATTAATAAAATAAAAATATTATCGTTAGCATTATGTGTGTGTGTCTACAGTCTACATATATAAAACACAAACATTCCAAATTACCTATAAAATAATCAGATTTAGGTCATATTTTAATTCAACTCTATATTCAATAATCAAGGTTAGGGAACATGTTATTGATGGGAAATATTTTTATTGATTTTTATTTTCAAGTGTCATTTTCCAATGTTATTTTATTTGAAGTAATTATTTTAATTCAATTGTTTGGGCATCTTAGTCTCCAATTTGATTTCGAGTGGAACCCATCTGGAAGACCTCCTCGAAATTTGCCTGTTTAAAATTTGTTATGAGGTTTTGTTCGGTACAGCTTGTAAATCATTGTCTGGCAATCTATGATCTAAAAAAGTCAACATTTTTTGGGTTTCGTTGATTTTGATAGATGAATAATTTTTGAATTGATTCATAATTTAGAATTGATTCATAATTTAGAATTGATTCATCCAATTCGTCAACATTTCATCACCAAATAATTTTAGATGTGTATCACCTAAATCAACGGCTTACTAATTAATAGATGCTAAAGACGGGTTCGTTTTCATTGTTTTATATTTGTGGATTTTTTGACGTCAAATATCAAAGCAACATTGTTGTCTTGAAGTTTTCGAAAATTGTCTATACCAGTTTGAGTGTGTTTGAAATTGAAGTTGAGCAGTTGTAACTTAAAAATTATATCACTAAAATGTTTGATAAATACTATTTACTATAATTTGAAAACTATATTGATATAATTTTTCATTTATATGATGGAAAATATATTATATCTTTAAGAATTTTATAAAAGTTATTATTTAAAATTTATGTTGACTACATATTATTAATTTTTATTTTATAATTATAATTTTTTTTTCATAGTAGCTGTAGGTTAAAAGTTACAGTACTTCAATCCCAAATAAAACTTTTATTTTATTATTATTTTTAATCGAATGATGCTCTACTAACTCATTTTTAATACCTAATTTATATCTCAATCGATGTATTACCAATAAAATTTTACCATTTAAATTAGAATTAGAATTGTTAAGGCTAATCAAATTGGGACAATTATTTGCCACATTATTCTTTTGAATTCTCTCGCTACAATCCAATTTTTTTTTCCCAAACCATAGAAAAACGATATTCGGGAAATAGTATTCGGCACAAGGGACCTAAATCAAGTAAACTGCATGGGAGGAATAGGATAGGGGTGGGCTAGGGCCCAAGAACCACATGATAAGTGGGGCCCAAAAGCTGAGGAGATGTCTCCACTCCAACCGACTGGACCTTATAAGCATAGCCCAAAGTTGGTGGCTTAGGATAGTGACACCCATTATACGCTAGAACCAAGAACTCCAATATCTTTTTCCAATCTTACAGATAGTGAAAAGCCTAATGAGTCCACGTAAAATGACTCCATTTTGCCTAATGCCTTGCAATTTCAAACAAGTTTGCCTACTTCCTTATGTTGACCTATATGATGTGGATTTGTACCCGCTCTTGATTTCAATCCATCGAAGTTTTTAATGATTTGATAACACAACGTAGAAACGAGATACCAATTCAATCAAAAGTCTATCATTTAATTATTGACATTATAATCATATATCTACCGAGACCTTGCCTACTAATCTAATTATGGTATTGCCACGTTATATGAGCTCACCTTTTGTTCAATTATAGCTCAACTTGGGTGTCGAACTTATTTTTAAGGTACGTTAACACTAGCACTTAAAATGAGATGATAATTCTATTTTTGTTTAAAGGAAGGGTATCGATAGAGATCGAACATGAATGTTATTAAATAAATTGTGAGTTTGAATCGCCTAACCACTTGACTAAGCCATTAAATTGTCTATTACTACATATTTGAGTTTTGATCTCTTTGTGCTTGGAGTAATACTACAAAATTCCTTTCAACAATCTCGATCGATATAAACTTGAAATGTATCAAATGTGAACCCAAATTGGAAATAATGGATGATCTCTGAAATTTTTTAGAGTTTGTATTTGTGTTTGTGTGTGTGGATGACAGAAGATGTGGACAAGTACCAGAAGGCCTAATTTAGAGAGCCCCCACCGTCCCATGTGCATGTGAACTTGTTCCCATCAAATTACCTGTTCATTGAAGCAATGAATTCAAAATCAACTTCAAAATTTTACTTGATTTAAGGTACCATCATGGTGGTGACCCATGAGGAAAATTCGTACAAGTAGGATTTTAATGTGCTTCCGTAGTCCACACGTGGGTACATATGGTATATCATCAATACCTTACGTGAATGTAGTCCATTGCCCTTTTTTTTTTCTTTTTTTTAGTAGTACTTAAAAAGTAATGGGAAATTATTAGTCATATCACCTTAAATGACATCGGTATCAAATGTGGTACAATACTTTTAAGTATATCACTCGTATATTCTAAGTTGACAAAACACTTCTGACGTCCACCAATCCGTTAACTGCCTTTTGCAAGCGCTGACATCATAAGGATAATCTAATCTTTTTTTAAAAATGACATGTCATCTCATTTGTCTAGTAGAAAACGACATGTCATATGATATATTTTGATAAAAATGACATGTCATCTAATTTATCAGATAATTGTTAATAATTGCTAAAAAAACTACTTTACAACCGAATATACTCTTCCAAAATTTAACCTAAATTATTAAAAATCTACTCCTCTAATCTCAAACTTGAATTTTTTATGATATAATATGTATAATTGTAAATAATATGTTGTTAATAATTTTTTATGGTATAAGATGAATTTTTTTTATGGATAATTGTCAATAATATGTACCATTAATAATTCATATTTTTTAATAAAAAAATGTATTGTTAATAAAAAAATAAAAATTGTGTATTGAAAATTTACATTAATTTTCAAGGCAAATTAATTTTTTTTACCTCATTTTGAGTTTAAATGGTAAAATAATCATTTT
This sequence comes from Citrus medica, assembly GCA_002013955.2. NCBI lineage: Eukaryota > Viridiplantae > Streptophyta > Magnoliopsida > Sapindales > Rutaceae > Citrus > Citrus medica. The sequence goes on from MKYO02013788.1 coordinate 35,300, forward strand.
GCTCAAATTCTGTTAAGTTCTTAACGGTAATAAACGGAAGGCGGACGCCAGAACTCTTTTGTCAACTTAAAGTATACGAGTGATATAAGTGAAAAATATTATAGCACGTTTGATACTTGTGTCATTTAAGGATATATGGCTGATAATTTCTCAAAAGTAATTGATAAGTTAAATACTCTATTGTCATTGTGTTCAGAATTTGTGCGCATAATATTAGTTGTAGGAAGATTGTTAATTTCCCATAAATTAAATCAATATGTACCATTTATTTTTTTATAATTTTTATAATATTGAAAAATCTTCTTGTACCAAAAACTTTAAAGAAAAAAAAAGGTAAATAGGTTATTTGTTTGATAATTTATCTTGAAAATATAAAATATATTTTGATTATAAGAAAAATATTTAAAAATAATAAAAAATTTTATTATTAATTTTTTTATTCACATCAAAACATATGTTTCTAATTTTCGTACCCAATTTTTTTATTTAAATTTCTATTTATATGATTTATTTAATTTTAATAAATATTAATAAAATGTATTTATAAATAAGAGTAATATTATAAAATTATATTGTTAGGGAGGTTATTGGTTATTATGAAAAAAAAATAATTACTATATATATATATTGATTTTAATATAGGAAAACTGACAATCACTCTTATTTATATTATAATTTTGACTTTGATGCAAAGCCAATCAACAATTAATTTATTTTTACATCCCATTGTGCTATGCCAGAACCAAAAAAAAAAAAAAAAGAAGTGTTGAAAACCATTTCAATAAATCTTTTGAAACAGGTTAAATGTGATAATACACAACAGTGAGTAAAAATAATCCCATATTGGGGGAGGCAGCATTGATGTACAAATTGTTCGTGACACGGCATACGGGTACGGGCAAGTTAATCCCGTCCGTCTCTTGCACCAGCAAGCGAACATGGGGACACACATTTCACATTTCTATTGCGTACAGTGACGGTTACACTCACAAGTCACGGCAGTGAGTGGATGGTTGATATAGTAACCTCAAACATTGGGCTCCACCACTGGACTGAATAGTCCTGATCATCAAATCATCAACAGTTGATGGACGGCCTGTTCGCACTGTCGCTGGGGCCACCCTATCGAGATTGCTTGTTGTCCCTTGCGCAAATTAGAAGATAATTATTAATTTTGCGCGAAGTTGCAAGTAGAGCAAAGCTCCAGAGAAAGAAGTGTCTTTCCGATACGGCAAGAGGATGTATTACAACTCACAAGAATCTTTTCTCCATGTCAAGATCTATTACAGAAATATCTCACCATTTTGGATCAATGTGTATATTGCATACAAATTTGACATTTATATATAATTTAGTTTTGGATGTAGTTTATGTCCCGTTTGAAATTAAAGTCTTGTAATTTTTAAGCTATATTTACTGTAGAAAAAAAATAATAACTATCATATTAACATAACTTACAAGTTGCAGCAGTTAATATTTACCAAACACTTTAATACTGTAACTTTTAAGCTATAATTACTTAATCTCAATTCTAAACACACTCTTAGTCAACGTGAATGTATTTTGTTTTGGCAATAACTCAAATTTGAATAATAATAAATAGAAAGAGATCCTTAATAAGTAAGATTCTCATCTCCATCTAAATAAAAAAAAATACAAATAATATCATGTTGTATAATATTTCTTATTCTATCGTCACCTATGCATTTCAAATAGCAAATTTACTCTTATCAAGTTGTTGTTGTTGTTATTGTTATTTGGAAACTTACATAAATAGTAAAAAATTGGGGACAATTCTGATTTTAGTCAATTTTTCATCTCATTTGTTTTATAGAAAAAATGTATCTATTGCAGACAAAAGCACCTCTGAATTTTTACTTATTTTATTATTTTAATTTCACATGATGATGTGTGTATCTGAATATTATAAATGTACCATATTACATGCATTTTATTTAATATATATATATATATATATAAAGGTTTTGATAAGAATGTGAAATCTCACTCAGAAAACATCAATCCTTACTATCAGATTTTTTATTGCAATATAAGCATGGATACAGTTATTATAAAAACTTCAACTCACTAACAAGTCTGGTTACTTCACGCCATAGATATCGTTTGAATTGCAAAATCAATTCAAGCAAAAGATATAAAATCCCGCGACGACAACGATTTATTTTAAATGTCCTTGTCCATCCGTTATGAGGAGGGCTCAATCTATTATATAATATAACTACTGTAATGCGTAATCACCAAATCCTTTTTTATTTTTAATTAAATTTCTCAAATTTCAGGTTACATTTCTTAAGTTTTGGGATACAAATAAAGGGTAAATTTCAAATTATAAATTAATTTTTTATTTTTAAAAGAGTTATGATACAGTCACAAATTTTTGTATACATTTATTTTGTATAAACTGACGTGACATTAATTTATTAGTTGAATAAAAATATAAAATAATAAAAATAAATTATGTGGGCTAATAGATATTTAATTCAATTAATTATATTATATTATATTAATTTGTACAAGAATTTGTAGTTATATCATTATTCATTTAAAAAAATCTTAAATTATTGCTTCTTTCTCTTTCAAAAGAAAATGAAAAAATGGGAGTTGGTTGATTTTTTTTTTGTTTGTTTGTTTGTTCTCTTGATAAAAATAAGAGGTAAATTAAAAATTTTAAAAGTGAAAAGTAATTTAAAGATAGTTAATTTACGATAAGTAATATAAAATTAACTCTAAAATAAAATACTAACATAAGAGTTTGAAAAATTTCATGTGAGGTCGGTTATGCATTAAAGTACTGAATTTGTGGCGAAATGTATACGGTAGAATATTCATGGGAAGGTCAGTTGCGGTCAGCTCGGTTTATATAAAAACTGGAAGTAACGGGAGCAATTAATAATGAGATGTTGATTATGTATGTCCAATGTCTAAGCAATTAATATCCATTAGGTGCCTAAGATTATAGATCAATTATGATCATTTTTTGACTAATATGATTGGGCAGCGCTGGTTGCGACCAAATCCAACCATTTGTCACGGAATTCAATAAGCCACGTTATGGGTGCTGAATTTTAGTGTTTGGAGTTGTGCGTGATCTTATTTTGTTTCCATTTTTTCGTCTTAATACTGATGTATTTGCAATTAAAAAAAAAAATCTAATTTTACCGTCCAGAGGAATAATAAAATTTTAAAGGCACACTTACCAGTTACCAACTGGTGAGGTTGCTATTTCGTAATTAATTAATTTTGCAAGAGCATTCTTTTTTTTTTTCTTTTTTTTGTTTTTTAAATAATGTTGATGATCTTCGAAAGAGTTAAAAAGGGCAAAAAATAAATAAACAGAAGAAGGTCACACTCTCACAGAGTTTAAGGATGGAAGATTGTGTCAGACGATACAGGTGGTGGGATAGCACGCTTGTCACCATTTATGGCGGAGTTTAAAACCTAATAGGGCTCCTACGAGTGTGGCCCCACACTGCACTTATAGCTTAGCCTTTACATTCATTCACACCTGCTCCCCTCATTTGCCTCTTCCTCGCCCGTAAATTAACCCCCCCAACCCCTCTTTTTTTTTTTAAAAAAAAAATCTCAATTTACTTCTTTCGTTTTTTTTATTAAGAAACAAAAAAAAAATTAACTCATTCAGTTTTTTCTTTTCTTTCTTTTTTTTAATAAAAGTAAGAGTAATTTAAAGTTTTTTTAAAAATTACGAAATAATTTTAAAATAATTAATTAGGATAATCTAAATTTTACATTGATAAATTACATAACAAAAATAATACAATATTTAAATAATCACTAACAAATGATATTTCTTTTTTTAATAGATAATATTTATTTTCTTTGTGAAATTGAGTTGGGAAAAAGAAGAAAATGTTAATTAAATAATTTATAAGAAAATATTTAAATAATATAATTTTTAATTAAAAAGAGAATGTAGAAAAAAAATTAATGGGTTCAAATAATTTTATCTTTTTACATATTATTTTTTAAAAATTTTAATAAATAATAATATTACCCGCGAGACGGGATTATAAACTCACCTTTAAGTGGTCTCTCGCACTCAAGTTATCTTTGTCGTCAAGCTCACTTAATTAGATTCAATTTCTCACATACAAAAAAATAGAACAATTTTCTTTTTCTCCTTTTATACAATGAGTTCAGAATAGTCTTTGTGTTATTTGAATTTACAAAAATGCCCCAAATGACTTATTCAATAGTTAAAGACTGCAAGCTTACTCCGTTGAAGAAAACTCATGGTTTCAACAACACAAAAGACTGATTCTTTCGTCTTTTTTTTTTTAACTATAGTTCTTGCCTCACTGGAACAATTTTTCTTTTTTCTTTTTTTTTTTGGGAATTGTATAATATTTTTGAATATATTCGCTAGGCAAATATTTTCAGACTACATCTTTGATGTAACCTAAAAGTGGATTTTTAATGTATTGTACAATATTTTAATATTAAAATAAAAGTTATATTAGTGAAGTGAAATTTATAAATTATTTTAAAGAGCATCCTATCTTGGGAATATTACACAGGTCATGAGTTCCCTACATTCGTGAACTTTGTTAGGCACTCACTCTGTCTCTGGCATCGTTTATACAAGTAATGCTTCAACGATCTTCGTTTTCATCAGGCGAAAATCTGACACCAGTATCATCAAATAAACAATGAGATAAAAAAAAACCAGCAGATGAATCCCCAGCATGACTCCGTATCATGTTTCTATAACTTTGTAAGTGAGGTTGAACGGTCGTACTTTTAAAATATTTAATAAATGTTATCTGTTGCATCGTAAAACTTTTGTTGTTGTGATTTTTTTATTTGTATTATAAAAAAATTAATGTTTTTTTTAATAATTTTATAAAAATTATTATTTATTAATTATAATTTTTTTTTCACGGGCCGCATCTACAGTACCTCCTACTGTTGTCAAAAAAATCAGTTTGACAACTCACCAATTACGCCAGGCAACGTGGCAGTTCCTCCACCAGTTGTACTGACACACTGAGATAGCAGAGCAGATAAACCGGGGTGGCCGACAAGTAGACACCCCAAATTTGTGGACGACAACTCTTTCCCCTCCTCTTCCGTCCACGTGGACGGTCGCGATTCCCCTTTCTCCCGTACGGTCCTCCCTGGTCACTTAAATCCCGATTCCATCCTCACATCCCTCCCCGGCAGTCCCTGCCTCAGTAGGGCTAGTTCAGTAAATTAGTTGAACCGGGGATAGTTTCTGTAAATTAAGAAATGGTGCATGGTTAATTTCGTAATTGATGAAATTTGTTACTCGAAAGATATGTAGGGGATATTTGTCAGAACCTTCAGATCATCTATTATCGCCTTCCCTCATACACACTGCCTATTGTTTTCTTTCTTTCTTTCTTCCTTCCATGTTTCTGTTTCTTATCATTTTGTTGAAAATACAACAAATGTGAACGACGATTTTTTTTTTCCTTTCCAGTAAATCCTAACAGCTAAATTAATCAAAATCTTTCTGTTTCGTCTTAATTGCAAAGAAAAACTTATCTAAACAGCACTTGTACGGAATGCAAGACATCCACTCAATCGGCGGAGGAAGGTTATTCGGCGGCGGCGGTGGTAACAGGCGGCTACGGCCTCATCCCCACCAGAACCACCAGGCTCTGAAGTGCCCGCGTTGTGACTCTCTAAACACAAAATTCTGTTATTACAACAACTACAATCTATCCCAGCCCCGCCACTTCTGCAAGAACTGCCGCCGTTACTGGACCAAAGGCGGCGTCCTGCGTAACGTCCCCGTAGGAGGAGGCTGCCGGAAGACCAAGCGTAGCTCAAAGCCGAAACCCAACTCAGAATCATCAGCTCAAACGCAAACGCAGACACAAACGGAAGCGCCAGCTGCTGGGGAAAGAGATCGTAAGGCGAACTCTCATTCGAGTAGTGAAAGCTCTAGCACTCTCACCGTCACGAATAATAATAATAATAATACGAGTGTTGAAACTGTGTCCGTGCATTCTTCGAGTTCAGTGTCGAATGTGTTGAGTGCCATGAACAACAACAACAACAATAATAATAATAATGATCCTGGTTTTGAGACTGCACCTACTACTGCTTTGCTCGATCAGGCATCGTCTGATTGCGGGATATTTTCGGAAATTGGGAGTTTCACGAGTCTGATTACATCCTCGAATGAAGCTTTGCCTTTTGGGTTCAGTAATCTGTTGAATAATGCTCAGCAAAATCTTGAGCATGTTCAAAATGAGCAGCAGCGGCAGCAGTGGCAACCAGAACAGCAGAAGTTGGCTAGTGCCAGTTCCATGGGAGGTCATCACGAATTGAAGTTGCATGAGATGGCAAGTGGGCTGCTTGATCAGACAGTGCACGATGAGTTATCAGCTTTGCAGGACAGATCAGGGAACACCGGGGGTTTTGGATCGTTGGATTGGCATGTGAGTGGTGATCATCAAGGCTTGTTTGACCTGCCGAACGCCGTTGATCATGCTTCGTACTGGAGTCAGAGTACTCAGTGGACTGATCAAGATCACCCTAGTCTCTACCTCCCGTAAATCTCTTACCTTTTTTATTAACTACAAAAGGATTTTGCTTTTTCTTGATCGAAACTCTCTACCCCCCGAAAAAGGGGGAAAAAAAAAGAGGAAACAAATCAAGTTAAAGAATATTGTGAAGGAGGGTTACATGAATAGTATCATTTTCATGACTGTTTTCTATGTAAATTTTTTTATATATTATTTTTGTTTTAAAAAAGGAAGTTTGGGTGGGTTTGATCTTTGTTGTGTTCATGTGCTACTAACTTCCATGTTAGTTTTTTTTTTTTTTTTCAATTTTTACTTTTAGGGGGTTTTTTGGTTCCTAATGCGTCTGGAATTTAATTAATGAAGAAAAATATACAGCAACTAGAGAGTGTTCTGTGTGTTTATTCGTTTCCTTGTTTGGTTGTGTTATCTAATTATAAATCTCAGTTAATTTAGTTAAAATGTTCAATTACTGACTTAATACAACAGTCAAAACGAAACATTATCGTTCAAATTATGCCACGTCATGACATACAACGTTAATGGCGATCATAATTACACATGGTTACCAGCATTTATATAGTTTAAGGGAGAAGAGAGAAAACATGTGTACGGACAATTAGTGGGGGGTTTTAGTGTGTGCACTAGTCGGTAAGGGGGAGTGGGGGGAGAGTGGTGGGGCCACATGTGGTAGTGACCAGTCCCATGCGTGATTATGACTCCACGTGGCGACGATAGTGGGAGGGGGAGGTTTCCTAATGCGTAGAGGGCCACGTGGGCTTTCGCGATACGTTGTAGGCTGACCTCCCTTTGGGAAAGGTCGGTTTGTCCCGTCCGCAGGGCCTTGGTTTTCATTTCACTGATGGGAATTGAGTGCTGAACAGGGTAGATTGATTGAGATGTGAAAATGTGAAATATATAAAGAAAAGAAAAAAAAAATTGGGTGGGTGGGGATGATGATGTGGAGTCCTGGGACCCATATTAGGTGGGTGTTGGAGGTGGGGTGGGTTAGTTTCGCGGTAACTTGGTGATTGTGGGCCGAGTCGCATGTGCGGGAAGTGGTGTCAAGTCTGGGCGCGCATTGAGTCATGCACTTGGTGGGCAATTGGTATTTGTTTCTGTTGTGTGTGTTGGAAATAACGTCAATATCATCCAACCAATGCGTGTTTCCAGTGGCTGTTTTTGCACCGAGTAAAGAATTTATTATTACATCAGAGTTCCCCATCCCTTGTCTCTCTTTTGGGCAATGCAACTGCCAAATGCCGTATTGACTAGTTCATTTCCATTTTTAAGTTTTCTCGAGGGAATGTTATCAATTTTTCGATCTTCCAAGATTTTGATTGATACATGTGTGTACATACAATACATTAAAAATCATTAAACATTTAAACATTTTACTCTTGGTTACAATTTTGAATGAATGTCACATGGAAAGATTCTTAAAGAATATCAGTAGCATTGTGGTTTCTACTCAATTTTTACCCTCTCCGCACTCATATGAGCACGGTTTGAATCACATGCCTTTTGTACCATTCAAAAATTTATAACACACTTAACATCAAAACTTGGTAGCACCACAAATTGTTTCAACTCCAAGGCAGAGAATTCTTAGAAGATATGTACATTTTGAAATATCCAGTGATATTTTCATGAATTGATTTTGTCTAAATCATGATGATGAAACAGGTGATATATCGGTGTCATCATCAAAGATATAGCATGATCGAAGCTTGGTTATTTTGAGGGTAGGAAGTGGGGCGGAGCTAGGTTCGTAGGGGGAGGGTATGGTGGTCCTTAGAATGGATTTTGAGCTTTGAAGTGGTCCTTATTTGATGATGGACTATTCGGTGGTTCATTATAGGAATGAATATTGACAGAGAGGTGTGAATGAAGTTTTAAAGACGCAAGTTAATAACTTGGAAGTCCTAGTGTCAACCTTGGAGGCGCTTTGCCTACAGGTACGCACACTTTATGCTTAGCTATCCTTCCAGCATCAACGTGGTTAGCTAGCAGTACCTTGCAAGTTTTTCAAACGTATGAGCAGTTTTCTCAAATGCTACGAACTGGATTCTGCTGAAAGGTTTTAGGCTTCGTTTGGGGGCTGCGGCAGTAGCACAAGCTGAGCCTGTCGGTGAGTAAGTGTTTGACAAATTATTAGTAAAACTGATATAAGTTTAATAAACACTTCAGCGGCTTTGCATTGAAAGCGTAATTGCAAATTTATATTTTTATAGCAATGCCAAAGCCAAACTAGGCCTTATCACGGGCTTTACTATTTGTCATTTACGTGCTAGCTGGAGCATTTTTAAATGCACTGCCACCGGCTTGATTAACATATAAACACTTTAATGCTGTAGTTTTTAAACTACAGCTGTCCAACCTCAATCCCAAACGCACTCTAAGTGTTTGACAAATTATTAGTAAAACTGATATAAGTTTAATAAACACTTCAGCGGCTTTGCATTGAAAGCGTAATTGCAAATTTATATTTTTATAGCAATGCCAAAGCCAAACTAGGCCTTATCACGGGCTTTACTATTTGTCATTTACGTGCTAGCTGGAGCATTTTTAAATGCACTGCCACCGGCTTGATTAACATTGACTTACTCTGTTTGCTGTGATTAATGCGCACTAAATCAAACCCAATTGGCGTAAAAGAGGGTGAAAAGACATTAGTGGAGCCGAACGTAGAGTATGATACTGATTTGGTTGCCAGGGAAATAATTCCTTAGTAAAAAGTTCCAATGGTGAGAGTTTCAGTGCACGACATGTGAAACGAGCTCGAGCAGCCAAAATAAACTTCTTGTGTTCAGATACTCTAGGACGTTTGAATCGGTGCTGTAATCCCCCAATAACGTGAAATCCTTCAAAGACTATTCATCTGATAAAATAATTTTAAGTAACAAAATGAATGCTAGCAATATGAATTTGCTAGAAGATTGATGCATGTATAGGACCAAGGCACGAAGAAAGACGTGACCTATCATGAGGGGTCCGGTTTCAACATTTTATTGCAAAAATATATACAAGAATCTATTAGAATTCAGTGGCACTGGACCAATGTGTTTCAGTATTGCCCTGCTGCTGCCGAGCAATAACAGTGGCATCGATTGGGACTAGAGGGCACTGCCTCACATGGTGGTGGTCCTTACCATTGGTACGACTACACACCAAACATTTGATAACCGTGAACCAAGGTGATCCCGAAAGAGATTTTGGTGAAATTGATGCATTGCGGGATATTTTAAAATTTTGTTGCCCTAAAATGATTGACAAAGAATTTGTCTCGAAACTTATGATTACCCATAAGAGGGAAATAGGTTAAACAAGTACCAAACTGGTGTTTCGAAAGACTCTGTGGATTCGTGCAATTTTAGCAGAGCCGGAGCCCTACCCACAGCTTCTGTATTAAGTATTGACATGGGGCCATGAGTGCGGTGGTCGTTGAAGATTTTCTTGGGTTTTGTGTTGTGGGGGACCTGGTTTTAAGGAAACAATCTTGGCAGCATAATGATGCGCATGCACTACTATTGGGGCTAATTAACTTGGCAAATTTCATTATCCTAATCAACTTTCCCAAATAAATTATGTCTTTTCGTTCAGGCCAATTCTTTCAAGAGGCACGAATTGCATCCTTAGGGCGAACACAATGATGGAAATATTAGCATGAGTTCATTATCTTATTGCAGTTCACCTCATGTTGTACGGCCACCCTTTTACTTAATACGTGTGCCTCTCAATTTACTGGATTATCATGCGTACCTATCAGCTAATCAAATATAAATAAATAAATGCATACGGATTATGAATTTAACATAGAAAAGAATCATGTATGTATCTTTTTTTCTTTTTTTCTTTTTTAATTAAGGATCAATGTGTTATGAGATGTGTCTATCAGCTTCTTTAAAAAAAAAATTTATTTTTTTCATTAATAATGATAGAAAGTAAACTGCAAAAGTAATTACATGATTTGTGATGTATCTATGCATCAAACTGATCAATTTATAAATTATTTTGTACTCAAAAGCTGCTCAATTGCAAACTATAAACAGAGGGCATGCATTTTTAAATTGACCATACTATTAAGAGAATTCATAACTTGAAGACAGACCCATGAATAGAATAGAAGCTCAGCAACTTTTGTTTTTCATACTTGGCTTGCTTATTTTCAATCAGCCCTTTCAGTTTTTGATTATTTATATATTTTTTCTTTATTATTTTTGTTATTTACTTGCATTCTTTGGATACTTCCCACTTAGATCCACGACACAATGGGAAAAATCTCGCCCACCAGCCCCGCCCAATCTGGTACACGTTGGGCTTATAAATTTGAAGGTTGATTTTGCATCTAGCACGCATCCAATACAAACATACAATAAGGGAATCATGGAGTGCCAAAAACTTCTTGTTATTTGCTGCAGATGGAATCACTGGGAGGTTACATACAAAATAATTAAAAGTTCAAATAACTTGTTTCCAGTCATCCAGTTTTCTTCTATTCGAGCTATAGGAAATGAATTTTGATTGTTGCAGCTCATCAAAATTGTGTCATGACTATTTTGTGTTATTATTTTGTTGTATCAGCACATGAAATCATATATGCAAGACAGCGAACCCCTTTTAACACTACATAGGAGAAAAGAATAAAGAATCAATTTCACAAGTAAAGGGGAATTCATGGCTCTTAGAATTTACAACAGAGAAAAAATTTTCTCCATGGTTTTTGCTTTCTCGTTTGCTTTTTGTCAGTTTTCACCATTCTTACTGGGCTGCCATTCCACTCTGAAGGTAATCTGTTCAATTAAAAGCAAATATATGAGCCAAATTATTCAATCAATAGCTGAGAAGTATAACAATGAAATAATGAGAAAATTTTACATGGGAAATGCAAAAGAATGCGAACTGGCACTGCTGCTGTTTGACCGAAGAGAGTTGCTTCCTGTGCACGGTACTTGCTCCACGCGTGCTGAAAAGGAAAGGGATTCTCCTGGATCAACTTGATCATGTTGATTAACAAAGCTTTGACCTGAACCTGTCAGGCTTTGAGATATCTCATCTAGAGGCTTGAATGTGATTTCGGTTTCAGAATCTGCTTGGTTTTGAAATTCTTCTTCGCTGTTTGTTGTATTCAAGCTTCCACTCTCCACCTCACTTTCCGAAGTGGCCTCACTTGAATAACTGTTGTCATCAGCTATCTCAGCTGCCGACGGCAACATAAAATTTGCCAGCTCTGCCTCTCTGGCCGGAACCTACAAATTGTTTTTATTTTTATTTTTAAAAATATATATATTTGAATTTATAAAATCATGCAGGGCCAGGGGAATATAATTACTGTTGGATTACGGCTATAGCAAGAGGTTAATCATAATTCTGCCCAAGTGTTTGAGTAGAAACATTCCTTCAATTTATTATAGTACTTTCTTGCCTTCACATTAACCTTACATTAATCCATATTAAATACGAACAAATTTTTAATTGTTTGAAGATGCTTGAACTAAACATTAACAAGAAGTTCATGACTGGCTGAGAAGCAAAGGAGAGAGCGAAAAAAAAAGAAAAAAAAGCAAGGAGGCCTGCCATCAGTGGCATGGCATGTCAAGCTATTGTCTATAAGAGCCAGGACAGATAACATTAACCCTGCCTTGTAACCAAGGACTCTTTAAAACATCCAATTCTAGTTAGCATGTGATTTAGAATCCTGGAAGAAATAATCCCTCCTTTCAATAGAATAACATAACCACATGAATTAAGAGTGGATAAAGAGTATTTTAGAATCACGCTAAGAGTCTAGAGGTAAACTGATTGATTATGAGTAGACTAGATGGAGATAAGCCTTTGCAGCAAATAATTAATAAATTACGGCCAAGAGCAAATGGTATCTTACCTTCCCAATCAGCTGTCTGTCAGATGAAATCTTCTCACCAGAACAACTAGTTGCATCAGAATCATCTTCATGTTCCAGCATCCAGTTCTCCAAGCCACTTTTTCTGTTCACATCCGTACTAGTGTCATTTTCAATTCTAATTTTTGACTCATTAGACATAGATGACATTGCCTCCAGAGTTCCATTGTCTGATTCGCGGTCATCAGAACTAAGCACACAAGAGATGATTTTGTGGTCCAGCTCACAATTTTCTACCAAGCACTTGTTCATTAAAGGCACTTCCCTGTCCATGAAAATGTCCTTAACAAACTGATAATCCTGCTCTTCAAAGAATGCAACCAGCTCCGGTGTGTCAGATTCCATCGGATTCTTTTCACTATAATGCCTCTTTCTTATTTCTTTGTTTCCTTTAGGTTCCCTTGAGGCCGTTAAATTATTAACTTGAGGTAGATTTGTGACTGCTGCATTTCCATTCTGTCTATGGACAGCCAAATTGCTCTTTATATCCCTCTTAAAAGTCCTCATCTCCAGCAAATTGTCACTGAATTTGAAAGCCTTGTAATTGGGTTTATTGGTCAGAGTCAAACTCCCACACATGGAATCTCCATCTGGCAATGCACATATGTATCAAGATTAAAGAAAATATTAGAAAAAGTTTGCATGATTGCTCCCAAGATGTTTGTCATCTCGTGATAAAGACTTCAATATTAAAAGAACATGAAGAAAGAAAAAGTGATTTATTTTCAGACTAAAATGATCAGAAGGCACAAACCGCAAAGCAATAGGAATACTTCAATCTCAAAAGAGCCTGTGATATCAATGTTTATTCTGAAGCTGAATGTGATTGGTTTAGCTTCAATTCAATGAAATTTGTAGATTCATTTGCATCTGTGACATGAGGCAAGCTTTTCCCCATTTTTCATTTCCCAGGTTTACGGCATGACATTCAATATCAGGTGTATCATCCTTATTCAAGCCAACAATTAATCAATCCAATTATTATAAGTTTCAATGGTAGATGCACATTAAGTATTTAATCACCATGTGGATTGTGCTGTACTACAGAGATACATTTTATATTTATTTGATCACAACGTGTACTTCAAGATGAGAAAAAAAAATAACAACGCAGTGGGATTACAGAAGTCATATATGCAGATGCTGGCAAGACAACACTTAACAGAGATGATTGGTCAAGGCAAAATTACCGGGTTTCATTTTGCACATTAGGTAGAGAAAGAGTGCTGTCAGTGAGTAAACTGGTGCCCTGCTTGAACAATCTTTAGCAAAAATGAATGGGTAAGTAATTGAATTAAATGATTTATATCTAAAAAATGAACTAGCACAACTAGAATGCAGCCCATCAAAAGAATGACAACTAAGCAAAAGAAAATTTTGGATTATAATATAAGCAGTTGCATAGTTTCATTGTTGTAGTTGAGTTTCAACGATATCCCTTTAGGATACCTAACCATAATCAGCTGGATTGTGAGACCCATTTTTGATTATGCAACTTATTTTGAGATTTGCAATTCTGTATCAATGATTCTTTAGCATTTAAATATTGAGCTAATCTTTCAATCATTAATTGGAAGGAAAGATTCCCTTAAAAGCCTCCACTTTCCAAAAGTCTCTCTAAAACTATACTTGCATTGCATAGATACATGGCTGGCATTATGAAACAAATTTGAAAAAAAATTCTGAAAGAACTCACTTCGAAGAGCCGAGACCCTTAAGAGAGATGCAAGTGCTACTTATGCCGTCCTGCACTCCGGCTAATGGAGATGAAGGAAACTGTTAGTTGAAAAGGTGAGTGCAATAAATGGGCAAATGGGGTAGTTCAAGTTATTAATGCGCATATAATTAAAATCTGAAACTGATACTCAGTAACCATAAACCGTCAGTCAGTTGGCCTACACAAACACAAATGTGTTGTTCTTGTGAAATGAATCCCTTCACTTGCTGTCTATGATTTCGGCTCTTTACTCGGTTGGCAACATGGGAAGCGAAGCACAAAAATTCTGGCATATGTTCGCAGTGTGTGATACGTAGTTGTCATGTTATTTATGTGGCAAAATTGAATTCCCTAGGAAATCTCATCATTTATCTCTTATGAAGCTGTATCCTATTTTGACAAGATGCATATGAGATGATTTAAAAAAAAAAAATTTGACATAAATATAAGAAAAATGGTATGTGGCCCGAAATTTTGTTAAATAAAATATATCGATTCTTTTTTTTCTTCTTTGTCAAGGTGATGGACTCCCAGAGATAGTTTTCAGGCGAGGAGCTGTCTCCCAATTTTGATTTGATTTTAACAGAAAATATTAATTTTGGTAGTTTTAGAAGATGAAATTTGGGGCCAAATATTAATGTTGTAAATATGATTTAGAAGATCAAAAAAATTGTTTAATTGCGAACAAGTTGTAGTGGTCCTGTTGGTTGCTGTCCTGAAATTTCTAACATTTGAATCTCAATTTGAGTGCGAATTGATACGATATTTATCTGTTTAAATGGTATTTAACATTAAAATTCAAATATTAAAATCTTTTGCATAATTATTTATAATTTTAAAACTTTTTATCAGTAATTATCAAAAGCTAATTGATAATATCTTAATGATGCGAGGTAACTGGTAACAAACATTGTTTTTGACATAATTTGAAGATGAGTGATAACGATTTTTAAATATTAAATTATAATATTTACAATAAGAAATATATAATGATCGTATAGAGAAAAAATGGACATACCAAATTTCTAAACTTAAAACAAATTGGATAAAAACATATGCACTTCATAATTTGATTTTAATGGCAACTTAATTTTCTTCCTACTTAATGTAAGCGAGGTAGGATTCCAAACTTCTAATGTTTAATTTAAAAAAATTTTATCAACAGAATTAGTTGTCTCCCATGCATTCAAATAATTAAAAAAGCAATTGGTTTTTAATTTGAGAAATTTACGAAAATAACCATAAATATTTTGTTATTTTCACAACTAACCCTCTCAACTTTTTTCTATCAATATTAGTCAAACACAAGTCTTTCTCCCTAAATTACCATTCTTTACAGACCAAAAGCAACCATCTTTCTTGCTGAACTGAGTCGTGGGTGAATCTGGCGACAGGCACTTGTCGCACCTTGCTTGGTGCGACAGGTGCCTGTCGCACGCACCAAGCCTTGGGCGACAGGCTGCCTGTTGCACGAAGTTTCACGCGACAGGGAAGCCTGTTGCACGAAGCTTCACGCGACAGGGAACCTGTCGCACAAAAACTTAGTGCGACAAGACCTTGGTGCGACAGGCACCTGTCGCCTAAGGCTTGGTGCGTGCGACAGGCACCTGTCGCCCAAGACTTGGTGCGACAGGCTGCCTGTCGCACTAAGCTTCGTGCGACAGGCAGTCTGTCGCCAGATTCATCTACGACTTGCAGTTCACTGAAACTCTCGCGCAAGTTCAGAAAATAACTCATACCACTATGTATTAATGAAAATAAATAAAATAGCTAACTTTGGTTTTGTTTAAGACTATAGATGGTAGATCGGACGCCGATGCGGGATGAAGCCGCCGCCGATGAGGGCTGATGTTACCGCCGATGATGGGAGTTTGTTCGGTTTGGGAGAGATGGGTGAAAGAGAGTGTTGGGGGAGAGATGAGAGAGAGTGGGTATTTTGGTCTCAAAGATTCTTTTATGGCTAATGTTGATAGAAATTTGTTTGGGGGATTAAGATAAAAAAAACTAAAATTTTTATGGCTATCGGTGTAAATTTCCCTTTTAATTTTGCTCAAAAGGCCGAGATAACCATAGTCCGTTAATAATATTGGTTGTGGTGTTGTGCTGTTGTTGCAAACACTGCACTTTTTTTTTTTCTTTTTAATGCTTTCACTAAGATGGGTAGAATAGGCCAATCCAATAAAATTCATCTAGTATCTTATGAGATCTTAGAGTGTGTTTGGTATGCAAGATAAGATAGAATGAGATGTAATAGGATAGAATGACATGTAATGGGATAAGATATGATTATATTTAATAATGTCTTGTGTTTTGTGTAGTTCATAATTACATAGGATTGTAACAATAATTTTTTGTTACTATTATTAAAATTTAGTTAAAAATAAATAAACATTTAGTTAATAATAGTTTATTGAATATAATACAAATGAAAATTCCTTTGATATTAAATTAAAATAGTTATAAAATAGTTTAATATTTTTATTTTATAATAATTTTATATTGTATTATTACAATTTACAAGTTATTATTATTGTTATAAACTAAAAAAATTGTATTATTAATTATACTAATCAAACTCAAAGATATTAATTAAATATCAATCATAGTTTAAATACATTTTTATTTTTATTTATTAAGTATAATTCTAATATTTAATAATTAATTTAAAAGATAAATTTGAAATTATATAAATATTTAATAATTATATAAATTAAATTATAATTATAATTTACTATGAAATTAATGACGATATTTAGTATAATTTATTATTTACATTATCAAAATAAAATTTTTTATTACATTTACTACATATTAATATAATTTTAATATTTATAAATTATTACATTTAATTGAGATAACAGTATAATCCTAACCCAACGATCCCATGGCCTACCTTAACTTCCTTGATAAAATTGAGATTATCTTGTAGATCCAAAATTTATAAAATTAAGATTATTTGTAGGCCCAAAATAAGGTAACACTAATACTCTTAGGCTATATTTGGCACGTAATATGGGATAGAACTAATTATTATGATTGGATTAGATTAAATTGGATTGAATTAAACTGAATTGTATTATATAGTCTTATGTTTGGTACCGTATCAGATTAAACTATGTTAAATTATAGTTAAATAATATTAAATAGCATTCAAGTTAATATTTACATGTAAATATTAATTATTCATGAAATTCTGTAATCATAATTAAAATAAATTTAAAAATTAATTAATAAGAAAATTAAATATATTGTAAATAGGGTTTTTAATTAAATATACCCCAAAAGTAGGGTATTTATGTAAATATATCCCATAGTTGAAAATTATTTAGGTATGCCATTTTGTGTGGTATATTAACTAAAATGTTCTTAAAAAGAAAAATAAAAAGCACACAAAAATCACCTCCATTTCACTTACACTATTTCACTCTTCACACCATTTCACTCCACATAACAAAAAATCACTTCATACTCTCAAAATCACTCATGAGCAGCTAATTTATTGAGATTTTTGGTTACAACTAGGTGTATTATTCATCCAATTAATAAGGTAATTCAAACTTTACATTTATTTTGTGTTATTTATGCATTTTTTTTACATTATATTATTTTTAATGTTTTGTTTGGGTTGTGATACACAACAAAACAACTCACATTTTCATTACATTTGTATCATATCACTACTATGTGATGGATTTTCTAATTATGATTGTAGAAATGTCATTTTGTATTCAAAATTTTTGTTTTGCACTCGATGTACACGACTGTAGTCGTGTGAATTCAAGCATACACAAATGCATTCATGTATACAATAATTTACACAACTACAATGATGTATTTCAATAAATTACGCGAATACAGTTGTGTATATAAAAGTTTACATGACAGTAGTCATGTAAATTTATAGTCAAAACTTTTATTCTACACTCGTTGTACATGACTGTAGTCATATGCTTGAATTTACACGACTACAGTCATGTGTTTTAGTAAATTATACGAATGCATTCGTATATACAAGAATTTACACGACTGTAGTCGTGTATTTCAGTAAGTTATACGATTGCTGTCGTGCAAGTGCGAAAAATATTCTATCTATTATGAGACTCTAGTATTCTATTAGTGCAAAAAAAAAATTGGGAAGAAATATATTCTCTAATTATTTATTAGTTTATAGTTGTGTATTTTAGCAAGTTACATGACTGTTATTGTGTAAATGACAAAAGGTTCCACACACTGTTATATGCTTACTTTGATTTTATTCTTTTATTTGTTGTATAATTGTATACTATACTATTATAGGAAATGACTTCAGTACACATTCTTATTATGTTTTACAGTGAATAGATTGAACAAAACGACCATTATAGATTTAATAGTACAGAGGCAAGAGGAAACAAGCACATGTAATACTTTGAACTTTACATACTTGTCATTTTTGTTGTCTTTATTTCTTTAATATCTGTAATAGTTAGTTGATAAATTTATACTTTTTGTTTCATAGGTGGATAAACATATTTGTGTGATTTATGTTGTTTTCAAAGGAAGTAACCAGGGGGTTTATAATCATCCTAAAGTGTTTGGGCCGAGTATGTTAATAATTATGATGATTGTCTAACAACTTTTGATTTCTTAAAACTTACTTACTATTCGAACATGTATTTGAATTATATTGTTTGATGTACAACAACTTTTGTTGTTTGCTGAATTGAAGCTTGATATGTTAAAGTTTATGTTGATTGTGTTATCATTATAATGATTGTTTTAGGTGAGTTTCGTTCCATGTTCACGTACTCAAAGACAATCGTGTATTTGTAAAATTACCTGTCAATTATGATAATAAATAATAATAAAAATAACAATAATTACCTAAGGGTATTTCAGTAATCTAAAATAATTCAATCCATTTCTTAAACTAAATAAACACATTAATGGAAATACAATTCATTATAATTTTAAGTAAACAACTCATTCTGATTCATATTCATCATTCTTATTCTAGTTTAATTTCTTTATATTTCGATTACTAATTAGTAAATGCACCATTATTGTATAGTGCTATCTATTCTCCTTTGGGTTTTATAACTATCAATTATGTAGTGTAAATATTCATGTTTCGACCAAAAAGCGCGTAGATTAATTGACATGAGGTTGTTATACCTTAATTAAGGTTTGAGGTTCGAGATTTAAAAATACAGTTGCGTTAAATATTTGTTGGGAGAGTTTTGCTGCTTTAATAGTCTTACCCGGCTCGAATCTAGATTAATCGAGATCTAATATAATTTTCAGATACCAGATAATTTAATACACCGAAAAAAGTTATGTTTCGGTTTTAGAACCATCAACTATGTAGTGTAAGTAGTTGTGCTATGCCTATGTGGCTAGGCGTGCACTATTTCTTGAGTTTTAGGTTTTATATTAATTTAAGGGAAATTATCAGTCATATATCTTTAAATAACATATGTATCAAACGTGTGTGAATATTTTTTAAGTGTATCACTCGTATACTCTAAGTTGACGAAACACTTCTGTTGTCCACCAATCCATTAACTTCCGTTAGAAAGTTAACAGAATTATGACAAATTGACTATTTTGCCCTTGAAACTCAAAATGAGGTAAAAAGATAAATTTATCTTAAAAATTAACGTAAATTTTCAATAAATAATTTTTTTATTTTGTTATTAAAAATATATATTTTTTGATTAAAAAATAAATTTTTAATGGTACATATTATTAACAATTATCCATAAAAAATATTCATATTATACCATAAAAATTTTCAGTTGGAGCTTGGAGGAGTAGATCTTCAAAAATTTATGTTAAATTTTAGATGAGTAGATTCGGTTGTAAAGTAGTTTTTTTTTAATTATTAACAATTATCTGATGAATGGGATGACATGTCATTTTTATCAATATATATCATATGATATGTCATGTTTTATTAGGTAAATGGGATGACACGTTGTTTTTTAAAATCAAAATTTTGTCAATCTTAAAAGACTAAATTACCGTTATGATGTCAGTGCTTGCAAACAGAAGTTAACGGATTGTTAAACAGCAAACGTGTTTTATCAACTTAAGATATATAAAAAATACACTTAAAAAATATTCACACACGTTTGATACGAGTACCATTTAAAAATGCACGGCTGATAATTTCCTTTAGTTTAATATACTTTTTACCTGTGTGGCAATGCATTTTATGACTACACGATATGTCATTAATTTGAAAAACAAATTATGATAAAATTGAAAGGGTATTTTGGTAAATTAAGCTACCTTCTGCGTGACGTTGAAAAAGATCCATGTCCAAATCTGTAGAAGATTCAAATTAAGGTC
Source organism: Citrus medica (assembly GCA_002013955.2). Taxonomy (NCBI): domain Eukaryota; kingdom Viridiplantae; phylum Streptophyta; class Magnoliopsida; order Sapindales; family Rutaceae; genus Citrus; species Citrus medica. The sequence goes on from MKYO02013788.1 coordinate 55,785, forward strand.
TCCGTTGAGTGTCTTCTCACTCACTCACTCACCCTCGCACTCTATCTCTTCAATTCTCTCATCGACAAAAATTTCCAATTGAATTTAAATTTTTTGAAAGAGAGAAAAAAGAAGAAGAAGAATGTTCGAGCCGCAGCACTTTGTAGATTTACAAGACAATTCGGCGTTTGGAGACTCGAAATCGTCGTGGCTGACTGGAGACGGCAACTCGTCGCCGACTCAGCGCGGAGCAGCTCAGCCCTCACTTGGTAACTCAGGAGCCACCAACAGCAATGTCGATCGCGACCTCTACAAAGACCTCGTCGAGATCGTCCCTCTTGTCCAGTCCCTCATTGTATGTATATTTCTGTTTTTTTAACTTGAATTAATTAATTTAATTTTTACTTAAAATTAACCCAAAAAAAATTGTTTGATTTTTGCATAGGATCGAAAAGCGAGCAGTTCATTTACGCGGCGTGGTTCGATGATTTACACTAAGACGCCTTCCAGGGAATCCTTATTGAAAAAGGTAAGGGTTTTATGTAAATTTTTTATCATATATAATTAAATCGTGCAACAGGCATCATAAATTCTGCGATATTGGTAATTTATCTTCTTCCATTTACTTCATTTATTTATTTGTCTAAGATTAGAGGCAGAAGTACAGCTGGATTTGGATTTTTTTTTTTGTTGGTATTTAGTGATTTGGTTGGTTATGATTTGTAAAACAGTACAAGTTCATATCTTTTCAGCAATTGGAGTGGCATTTTGGTTCTGGGTTTTAAGTAGGGTTTGAGGTATTATCTTATTGGGAGAATATGGTTTGTAGTGCTATATTGGTTAGGGGATTAGGAGAATGTTGTTTTTCGTGCTATATAATTGGTTGGGTCTTGTAAGGCATTGTTAACCCTCGAAGACAAGTGTTTGGTGATTTTGGTAATTAGGGGACTTATGGGTTGGATTTGGAGGGAAAAACTCGATTAAAATAGAAGAATTCATTAACCTCACCAAATTCCATGTGAAAGAATCATGATTTCTCTGATCCACTATACTATATTTTTCTGGTCATAAGCTACACTTCCTGAGTTCAAATGCCAACTAACTGTAGAATTTTGTAAGGATAAACCATTGCGTTTGCATGCAAAACAATCATATTTTTAAGCTTGATACAGTCTATTTCAACCAAGAGAGCTTAATGTTGATATTCTGTTCATCTTATTTTTATGAAATGTCCATTGCAAAAAACTCTAAACTCATTTGTTTGCTATGTAATTAGTTGCATGTCACTAGACTATCCACTTGAGCGTACTCACCTTAGCCCATTACGTACGTTGACATTTGAATTAACAGGTCCAAGGTATAAGCTAATAAATACTTTATCTTTCAAATCTCACTTGTAATAACATTCTGAATTAATATTTCCCTTTTAAGATCTCTCTTTTATATGACTCTGTCAACATTCAAGTTTTGCTGTCGAGAGTATTGTGTTCTTTCCAAAATCTTGGTTTTGGTGAGGCATCTCTATTTGCTTTACGTGGTTTGTCAAATGAGAATTTATTATTTTTTTCTGTTCATTTGAAGACAACTGATCCAAAAGGTCGGAACGCGGCTCAATCCCTTCCACCCAAAAGGAAGGACAATGGAGATAAAGACCTAGGTAAGAATGCTAACAGTAACCAAGATGCCGATAGCTTCTCAATATTCTCCTCCAGGGCTTTGGTTTCAGAAAAGGAAATAGAAGAGTTGGTTGCATTGAGAGAACAAGTGGAGGATCTGCAGAGAAAGATGTTCGAAAAGGATGAACTTTTGAAATCATTGGAGAGTTCAAAGAGTCAGGTGAATACTGTTCATTTGAAACTCGATGAGCTGAAACGCCTGGCTGCAGAAAAGGACTCCTTAATTAAGTCTACTCAGCTACAACTTTCTGATGCGAAGGTACCTAGATTTCCGCAGCTATGTTTTTGAACGAGTGTAGTGAACTGCTCAGTAGTTTCCCATTAGTAGTTAACAAGTACTCTTCTTCTTCTCTCTTGCACACATGCATGCAGCAACATAAATGAAACATATTATCTCATGTTGTTAACATCTTCCTTAACAGATAAAACTTGCAGACAAGCAAGCGGCCTTGGAAAAGTCACAGTGGGAAGCAATGACAGTAAGTAGGAAAGCAGAGAAGCTCCAAGAAGAGGTGGAGTCTATGCAAGGAGAGATGTCATCATTTATGCAGATATTTGAAGGCTTGATAAAGAATGATTCAACCGTTAATGCTGATGATGATTATGATATCAAACCTTACTATTCTGATTATCTTTCTGATATCGTAAGCTCTTGTCCTCCACCTTAGCGGTGCTTTTTTTCTTTCTATTTTGCTTTTTTACTCACTGCATGATCTTGGATGCTGTTTAATTTATTTTTAGCAAACAAAATGCTTAGCGTTTGGCATATCATATCTATAGTATTGCACTTTGAAGTCATTATTTGATTTAAATCATCTAAGTGCTATTTGACAAAACATACTATGTTCTACTTTTGAAGTTTGTGTGATAATGCCTTTATGATTCCAATTAGTTGTTGACGAGAATTTTTTCGGATGCTATATAATATTAGTCTGTTGTTTGCTTTTGTTGCAAATTTTGTAACTTCTATCTTTCGATTGAGCAGGATGATTTGGATGATGTGGAGATGCAGAGAATGGAAGAAGCTAGAGAAGCATACATTACTGCTGTTGCCATGGCAAAAGAAAAGCAAGACGAAGAATCTATGGCCACTGCAGCCCACGCAAGGTTGCATCTTCAGTCATTTGTCTTCAGAAACAGTAGGAGGGAAAGCTAGTTGGGGCTCTTTTAATGTTGGGATTTCACAAGCTCCTCTTCAATTTTCACTCTACATCCTTCACTTACTGACATAAAAGGCCACGCTGATACTGTAACTTGTGTATTCATTTTCCTTTTTCCCGAATACTATGGCATCTTGGTAATTATATACACCCAAGGTTATTGTGGGGGTGTCATAACTTTCATCTGTGTTTTATGTGGTATTTGTTTTCAGTAACATGAACGATTGTGTAAATTCAACAGAGAGACAGAGAGACAGAGATTGCAAATTGCTGCCAATTAGTGGTTTCCAAGAAGCTTGCAATACTCCAAGGACTATGCAGTCTTTTGGATGGATTGGTTTCAACTTTATAAGTTATTGTTGAACCAAGTTTGATATCCATATCTATTGTGTATATGCTGACCAAAATTTTAGTAGTTTCATGTTTCATGAGCTGATGATATTCTATTGTTTGAAAAATTTTGTATTTAATTTAATTTTAGCTGTTGAAGTTTCTGGCAGTTATGAAGCATTGAAGCCTCAGAGGAGTCAAATTTTGCGCGTATATAGTTTGTTTAACGAGCCGAAAGAAGTGTCTCTTCTTGCAACAAACGGACAATGATCAAAACATATTCAGCAAATTGTTTCGGAGCACTGCTGGGTATGTTCTTGCTTATAATATGAATCCACATTCTGTAGCTAAAAGTAAAAATCTTCTAAGACCATTGACTATTATATCAGCAATAAATCAACGTATCCCGTCCTGGAAATTTAAATAAATAAATAAATAAATAAAAATTTTGGAGGGAGAGATTGACATTCAGAATCTACAACACTGAAAAGTCAAAGAACGGGCCTTGTTCTTCCTCAACTGTAATCCCTCTGATTTTGGCCACTGTGCCGGACTTCCCATCCATTCCCACCCCAACCTGCGTAGTATATATATATATTTTTTAAAATTTATTTCAACCCACCAATTCAGCAAGAGCTACAAGTGCCATAACGAGTTTCCACATAACTTTGTTACAAATTAACGGAACTTCAAAACTTACACAGGAAAGGCAAAAGAGCCTGTGCTGTTGTCTGATTGATAAGAATCACTTGATCCCGCAGACACCATTTCCTCAATCTGATATTCCCTTTGGATTCTGCTCGAAGGCGTCTCTGCATCCATGAAGATGCTCTCTTCTTCTTCATCCTATCAAATGGTATCCCATTTAATAATAATAAAAATGATAATTAAAAAAAAAAAACCCAAATTGAACTAGTCTCTTTGACAGTAATGACCTCTGCATCACTTGTTGGGATAATATCATGACGGTTGATATATTCTGTTCTTGCTTCCTCACCATCACTACTCTATTTTTACACCAAAGAAACAAAGAAATAACACGTAAGTGTGTTTTTGTATTTTTATTTTTAAAGTTTTAAAAATTATAAAAAACGTGGTGTGTGTACATAGATATATATATATATAGCTAACCTTTTTCCGATTGATATACCAAGAACTTCTCCTTGTGCACTCAATGTGATTGGAAGCTTCTGATTTGCAATCCTTCACAACATCAAATGCTCCATCTTCTTTGAAGCAAAAGACTATGTAATCTTCGTCAGCAAAACTCGGCCAGCTTGCGTCATTATTAATACTACTCACGTTTTCTGCTGAAATAGGATTGTTATTGTTCCCGCCCTGTGTTGATGATGGACTCGTCATGTTTGTTCTCGCACATCTTCTCTTGTTCCATCTGTTTCGCCGTAACAAATTTTTGCCGCCCCTGTTGCCCGTCTTATCCTTCGTGTCGTAAACTTGAGCCGATGAAGATTGACATGTCGTATCCGTTTCGTCATCTGCAAAATTCACGCCCACATGTCAAATTGATACAAAATATATTTACGTTTCAATATATATTTTAAGATTTATATTCATTTTTATCTTTTTGGGTTTACCTAATGGGAATCTGCAAGCAGTGAAACATGATGCCCAGTCTCTGACTCTCCATCTAACGAGCCTTGTGACTGACCAGTGTATCCACATTGTTATTATTATTAATTTTTTTTCTTTCCTTGATGTTCTTGTCCTCTTTTTGTAAAATTTCTTGTGTTAAGAGTTTTGAGAGAGATTGTTGAGACAGAGAAAGAACAGTTGATTTGTGAGAGGGAGTGGACCATTAATTTGAATTTGAAATGGGTGATTGAATGAATTAGGGGAGTTACTGTTGTGAACCCATGATGATTAGTGAGTCAGTTATGATTCTAAACATGGTAAAAAGAAGAGAAATTTGTGGAGATTTAGACGTCGACTACACATCACTATGTTCATAATTACTGCCCAAAAAGATTACTAATTCAAAAATCAAAATCACATGTGTTATTTTATCCAAAGAAATAAAACATCTACTATTCGGTACACAAAGAATCAAATGACCATAGTCTAGCTTTTAGTAGTGCAACAACGTGACATTATATCCTATCACAGCGTCCATTTGGTCCATGGAGGAGGTCTTTGCTAGGCAATATCCTCGAGCTAGACGGAATATTCCCGTGCCACCGACTATCGGCATTTCTCTGACTTCGCTCATCACCGGATTCCGGCCAAGGACGCTAAAAGAGCTGCCATTGTAAGGTCCACTAGTGAACCCGTATGTTAATGTCATGAGGAGGCTGAACTCGTCTTGCTGCGATGACATAGCATAGATGCCCTGGGCGCGGCCGATTACCGTCGAGTTGGGGTCGGGTGTCACGGTAAGCGGATTGTCCATGACGTAAACGGATCCGAACATGGCTTTAATCGGATCTGGGCTTGTTAAATTGGACTGGCCTGCAACGCGGACGGCGGTCGCGTTCGGCCCACTTACAATGTCGTGCATGTAGAATTGCATGCGGGTGACCTTGGATTTCATGGCCTCCGTGGTGCAGAAAAGCGTGAGAACTCCAACCAGAAACAAAAATTTGCCGGACAAAGCCATTGCTGACAACGAACTGAATTGGATGACTTCAATTAACTACTTCTTTATGAAATGAAGCAAGTTTAAGAGAAGAGAGGCACATGTTATATATATATATATATATATATATAGAGAGAGAGAGAGAGAGAGAGAGAGAGGAGAAAATTGTTGTTTTGGTTGACTTGACTAATAGTGCTTTTGATATATAGATTTTCATTTTCAAAATAGAAAGAAGATTCTGGTTACATGTTAAACACGGTAATGGGTTTCTAGTCTTAATTTTCCAATCTCAGGCGTGCTGAAATTTTTTTGGCCACTTGTCAGGAACCCAGAGGGTGCAACGGATCTTCGTTTTTGAAGATTGCATGGGGTAGGTAAAGACCGGTGGATTACAACGATAAAACGTCCAAGTTTTCCATTGAATGGAAACTTCTTTCCCATCGGTACGGCATTGGTTTCTGCTCATTCTAAATCAAACTTCACCTGTAAGAACGGAAGAACATGAACAAAACAGTTGGTCAACTAAACAACAAGGTTGGAAACTGATAGTATTCAACGCACCATTTTGGTTGCCGACATAGATTATACAAGAACTTGGGAGACAACTTATTATTTTGACACGTGTATGTCTAAGTCCGTTAAGCATGATCATAACAGATGAGAATTCATTGCTGAGTAATATAACTGAAAAAGTGCAGAAGTATTTTTCTGAATTTATAGTCGTCAATATTTCTTTCTTTTTTTTTTTTAGTTTATTTAAAAGACATATAGTTGCCAACATTTCGATTGAAAGTGATCTATTAATCTACCTGTTAGAGGGTAGTAATCCATAATTGAAGAGACTAAATTTGAAAATAAATTTTTGCAAATGTCATATTTCTTTTTTTTTTTCCCATCTCGATGATATGTTATTTTTAAAATAACGTTAAAGATCTTAATATTAAAATTTCAATTCGTATCTCAGCTAATTGTGATTGCAATATAAATTGATATTTCTAGTATGATTATTTTTCTTATTAATTTTTTTATTAAGTAATATAATTAATTTGTAATCCGGAGCAAAAATGGTATGACATGTTGTCTTTTTAATATTTACTATAAACGACTTGTCATACACTCATTACGCCAGTGTGCACACTGTATTGCATGTCATCTTCTAATATTTATTTTAAACGATAAGTAATATAATTTGTTGGGAAAAGGACACAGAGACCCCCAATGTTTGAATAAGGGACACAGAGACCCCCAACGTTTGAAAAATGGACACAAAAAGACTTGACTAATAGTGCTTTTGATATATAGATTTTCATTTTCAAAATAGAAAGAAGATTCTGGTTACATGTTAAACACGGTAATGGGTTTCTAGTCTTAATTTTCCAATCTCAGGCGTGCTGAAATTTTTTTGGCCACTTGTCAGGAACCCAGAGGGTGCAACGGATCTTCGTTTTTGAAGATTGCATGGGGTAGGTAAAGACCGGTGGATTACAACGATAAAACGTCCAAGTTTTCCATTGAATGGAAACTTCTTTCCCATCGGTACGGCATTGGTTTCTGCTCATTCTAAATCAAACTTCACCTGTAAGAACGGAAGAACATGAACAAAACAGTTGGTCAACTAAACAACAAGGTTGGAAACTGATAGTATTCAACGCACCATTTTGGTTGCCGACATAGATTATACAAGAACTTGGGAGACAACTTATTATTTTGACACGTGTATGTCTAAGTCCGTTAAGCATGATCATAACAGATGAGAATTCATTGCTGAGTAATATAACTGAAAAAGTGCAGAAGTATTTTTCTGAATTTATAGTCGTCAATATTTCTTTCTTTTTTTTTTTTAGTTTATTTAAAAGACATATAGTTGCCAACATTTCGATTGAAAGTGATCTATTAATCTACCTGTTAGAGGGTAGTAATCCATAATTGAAGAGACTAAATTTGAAAATAAATTTTTGCAAATGTCATATTTCTTTTTTTTTTTCCCATCTCGATGATATGTTATTTTTAAAATAACGTTAAAGATCTTAATATTAAAATTTCAATTCGTATCTCAGCTAATTGTGATTGCAATATAAATTGATATTTCTAGTATGATTATTTTTCTTATTAATTTTTTTATTAAGTAATATAATTAATTTGTAATCCGGAGCAAAAATGGTATGACATGTTGTCTTTTTAATATTTACTATAAACGACTTGTCATACACTCATTACGCCAGTGTGCACACTGTATTGCATGTCATCTTCTAATATTTATTTTAAACGATAAGTAATATAATTTGTTGGGAAAAGGACACAGAGACCCCCAATGTTTGAATAAGGGACACAGAGACCCCCAACGTTTGAAAAATGGACACAAAACTCCCTAAAGTTTAAAAAAAGACACTCAGACCCTCATTTGTTAACATAAATTATAATTTTAAAGTGCAATTACCATTATACCCTTATAGCATATTAAAAAATAATTGTTCATTATCCAATTTATTCCTATATTATTAATAAAATTACAAATATAACTTCATTACCCAATGGATTATCAATAATATAGGAATAAATTTAGTTTATTTTTATTTTGATATATACGAAAATGGATTAAATTTATTTTTATTATATTAGTAATCAATTTAATTTATTTTTATTCTTGAGCAATGGATTCAATTTATTTAGTTGAAGAGAAAATTTGACAAAAATTAAATGGAAAATTTAGATAATGAAGTTATATTCGTAATTTTATTAATAATATAGGAATAAATTGGACAATGAACAATTATTTTTTAATATGCTATAAGGGTATAATGGTAATTGTACTTTAAAATTATAATTTCTGGTAACAAATGGGGGTCTGAGTGTCTTTTTTGAAACCTTAGGGGGTTTTGTGTCCCTTTTTCAAACGTTGGGGGTCTCTGTGTTCCTTATTCAAATATTGGGGGTCTCTGTGTCCTTTTCCCTAATTTGTTCTCCTGAGGAAAAAGTGTATGGCATGTTGTGTTCTAATATTTGTCTGCTCATGACATGGCATACAAAGTTAGCAATTGAGTAACTATTGTCTGATATGTCGTCGTTATGATTTGATTCCAAATGACTTGCAGTAGAAGTTTTACCAGAGTAGGTGTATTTAGAAATAGGCTGCGTGTATTTAGGTTCGCCCTCCAATTGGCTGCGTATATTTAGGTTAGCCCTCCAATTGGCTGCGTATATTTAGGTCTGTGGTCCACTCTCGTGATTTCCGGACCCAATATATCCGGGATTGTTCTGTTAACTCGGCAGCGATCTTTACTCAATTACTCTCGTCACTTATTTTTATTTATTTTTTTACGGGAAATTATGAAAAAAAATCTAATAAACTCCCGTTATATAAAAAAAAAATTTAGAAAATACTATAGAAATGGAATATACTACCATCACTGATGCACTATTTTTAAGATCTTAAGTAAATTTCGCATAATTTGATTTTGGGTTGGGCTTAATCTGTTATTGAAAAATTTGAGATAAAATCAATCGAACCCAATTAAATAAATATGTTCAATTCAATCCAACCCAACTTCTTAAATCATTGGATTGAGTTGGGTTTGATTGATTTAGTTTACAACTTAAAGATCAAATAAAAAAAATGAAACTTGAAATAAAACTTATTGAAATCAAATATAAATATATTATAACATAAAAATTCTATTCACAATCTAGTATTCAAAACATAAAACTAAAATAATATAGGATGGATAAAGCAGAGAAGCACCTCATCTGACTGAGAATTAAGATTTGAGAGAGTAATTTTAGTTTTGAAATTAAAGTCTATAGTAGTAGATACACGAATGAAATAGTCTCTTTTACAATAGGATAAAAAAAGATAAAAAATAGATTAGTCATTTTAGATTTTTAGGGTTTTGCAATTAAGAATTGGTGTTATTATTATTGTTGTTGTTGTTTATGTGGATTGGGTTAAGTTAGATGAGTTCATTATAATTTTTCCAACCTAACCCAATTAACTTATAATAACCACTCAATCCGTTAAAGTTAAATTGGGTTGGACTAGTTTAGGTTCAATCAATTGGGTTGGATTAGGTTGAGTCCATTTGTACCTATATTTTAACTTATATATTTATTTAGTTCATATATTTTAAAAAATATCTCAAAACTCCCTTATAGTTAAATATGTTATATTTTTTATCCTTACTTTTTCTTACTTTTACAATAATTCCCTTGAAAAATATTTTTTACATTAATTAATTTCTTTGCAAAAATTTAATTAATACATTAACCAACCATGCAACAATCTTGCTAATAATTTAATTATGGGAAAAGGACACAGAGACCCCCAATGTTTGAATAAGGAACACAGAGACTCCCAATGTTTGAAAAAGGGACACAAAACTCCCTAACCTTTCAAAAAAGACACTCAGACCCCCATTTGTTACCAGAAATTATAATTTTAAAGTGCAATTACCATTATACCCTTATAGCATATTAAAAAATAATTTTTGTCAAAATTTCCATTTAATTTTTGTCAAAATTTCTCTTCAACTAAATAAATTGAATCCATTGCTCAAGAATAAAAATAAATTAAATTGATTACTAATATAATAAAAATAAATTTAATCCATTTTCGTATATATCAAAATAAAAATAAACTAAATTTATTCCTATATTATTGATAATCTATTGGGTAATGAAGTTATATTTGTAATTTTATTAATAATATAGGAATAAATTGGATAATGAACAATTATTTTTTAATATGCTATAAGGGTATAATGGTAATTGCACTTTAAAATTATAATTTCTGTTAACAAATGGGGGTCTGAGTGTCTTTTTTGAAACTTTAGGGGGGTTTGTGTCCATTTTTCAAACGTTGGGGGTCTCTATGTCCCTTATTCAAACATTGGGGGTCTCTGTGTCCTTTTCCCTTTAATTATAAATAAATTAATATCAGCCAACTTATAGCAATGTTTAGGGCTTGTTTAGTATTTTTCTAAATTTGTATTTTCTAAAAACAAAAATGAAAATAAAAATGGTTCTTTTGTAGTTGTTGTATTTTCGAATTTCAGTATGTGTCTTGTATCATTTTCTGTATCCTGTATTTTAAAATTGAAAATAGTAATATGCGTTCAGTAGACACAATTAAAAATAGAGAATATTTGTTAGGTAGTATCATTTTCAAAAATAGTTTTTACTGAACATTTAAGTCATACTTATAATTACAAAATAATTGTTTAACTAATACATGCACAAACATACCATAAATAATTTAAACAAAATAATTATGTAGCAATTTGAATTGTCGGGTCACTATTAGATGATGTTGGTTTGCCGTTTTCGTCTAGAGACTCTGCTAAGAATATAGGCTATCCATTTCCAATAAACGATTTATCATTTTAAGACAAATTCTTCTCTGGAATTTATCGGTTAGCCATTTTCTAGCAAACGGTTAACCGTTTCCGTCCAGAATAATTTATCTAGTTTTAAAGATTCTAACATTCTTAACCTACATTTTTAACCTATAACACATATGGTTTGTTATCATCAAAATAAATATTATAAGAATATCTATCTCAACTGATAAAGTTTTAGTATTAGCATTAATAATAAAAAATTACACTCATTGTTTTTACACTATAATTAAGACATATATTACAACACATGATTTAAACAAAATAATTATAAAAAATTACATAGTAGACATCATGCATTACGTGTGTAATCCTGCCACATAGAAGTTGCAATTCTATCTTTTATAGCATTTATTTATGTAACACTTGCTGAAGATAAATCAATACTAGTAAGTGACCTACTAGTATCTCGTTCTTCATTGGTAACCATATCTTGCACATTAAAGTTCTCAAACAACCTACCACTAGCATTTTCTTGTCGAATAAAATTATGTAAAATGCAACATGCAATTGGAATTAGACATTGCTTACGTAAACTATAATCATACATATCCCTTAAAATTGAAAATTGCGCTTTTAAAACATCAAAACATTGCTCAATTACATTATGCAATGATGAATGTCTATAATTAAAAAATTCTCGAGGACCTTTAGGTGCTTGACCTGGTATTCTATAATCAAGTAAATAATATCTCTCATCTCTATACAGTGTCAAAAATCCTTTCATATCTTTCATATTTATGCATCTAAAATTCACAACGTAATAATATCCTACAATATAGAAACAATAAAACAGAACTTAATGTTTTTTTAAAAAAACTAAAACTATATATATATATATAGAGGACGTGGAAACCTAAATTTTGGTCTATTTAAGGCATCTATAAATATCATTGAGTCATTGACAATACTTTCTTAACCCATATATACAAAAGTGAATGTCATGTTAAAAGAACATGCACACATAATATTTTGAGTCACCTGAGTCTTTTATCTCGATACGATGTCTATTTATGTGTTAGTGACTATGCAACAATATGGATTCCATCAATTGCACCAATATGCTTTTGTAAATGGATGTGACAATTATTAATTTATTAACCAAATGTTAATGTGCACATAAACATTAAAGTAACATGTATTAAATTTCTTACCTCAAAATATGGAAAAAAAAATTGGACTGTTTCTAATCGCTTGAGGTTTTTGTTGTGCAAATTTTATTGAACTTGCAAGTGCACGAATCTATTGTAGAATAGATTAATGGTGACGAATGTTGATCCCACGAGGAGGTGGATTTTAATTATATGTAGAATTAATTTTGTATGAGGGTGGTTGGATTTGTGGTGAAAGTAACTTAGATTATCCTTAAATTGGAATTAAAATGGCGAGAATAAATTGAAGAGAAATCTATTGAAATGACGTACTTAGGTATCTGGATCCGTATCAATATGCACCATGGGCTAAATATTATTTATTAATGCCAATTAAATCATTAGGGAGGTATCCACATCTCATGAACCACACTCTAATCAATATGGTGTTAAGAGTTTATCGTGCCAAATAATAATAACCTTGTACTAGAGAGCCGGTGAAACCAAGACAGTATCTAGACAAGATTATTATTATTTGTCGACGAGAAGTCAAAAAATTCACAAAAATTGTAGGGGAATAGAAAATAAATTTACAAAATAAAGCTCATGACACATGTTGAGACTTCACCTTCATGCCAAACTTGAAAGAAAATTAGCTACTCATAATTGAACTAGGGGAAAAATATGAATTTATTAAAAGACGTGGAAAATACAAGATAGAGAAGAAATTACATAAAATAGAGTCCAAAAATGGATTCAGAGATATCAAATTTGGGGGGGAAAGCCCCATTTTTATAGATACATTGAGTAAATCATGACCATCTGATCAAAAACATTTCGGACGCTTAGGATTGCGCCACGTTATCAGTTAACAGTACGCGGTTTGACCACACGGTTTGACCACGCGGTTTGACCACGTGGTTTGAACAGTAACACAGTTTGACCTAGGTTGAACAGTAACGAGGTTTGGTTGAAAATAATTCTGTGTAATGCATGTATCGTACGTGAGATTTTTGGTCCACTGATATGTTGCCACATCAACGATCAACAATGCATAAGAATTTTAGTCCAACAGGATCGTGACACCTCATTAGTCAATGCCACATCATCGGTCAATGCCACATTATCGTTCTGTCTATGTGAACAGTGTCGTGAACAGTAACGTATACAATACCGTACATGTGAATAATGTCATTTTTCTTTTTATGCTCCTCTTAAAATTTTCGACCGTCATGAGTTCAAAAGTGATGTCCGTTTTGCCGTCTGATCTATCGTTCATTGTGAAATGACTATGATGCCCCTAAAATACATAAAATACTTAATTATAATACAACACACATAATTAAATGACAAGAAACTTAAATACATAAAAGTAAGGGTGTTAGTAAAACTTGAAGTGTAAAATAATGATTTTCTGCTTTATAAATATATATTTTCTAACACTCAATATTTTTGCTTTTATAATGTGTTTTGTCAAGCGACAAGGTGCTTTTAACAAATACTTAAAGTGTGTAAATATAATATCAACTGATCATTGAAAACGTTCAAATACAACCTACACATCAACACCATGAGACAACAAATATAAGCACATTGCCACAGCCTCATTGATACAAATATGTCTATCATGCTCTAACAAATGGTAAATATTCAAATATCTAACATAATTGAATGAAAACTTCTTTATCCATGAAAAACATGTTATATATTATGTCAGGATTATCATTTAACAACTCTTGGACAAATTCAATATTGGACAATTGTCTTGTATAGCATTGCCTTTTAATAGCACGTTGTGGTTTCTCATACATTTTTTTGGCAATGGCCACCTCTAAAACCTATTCTTCAATATCTGTTAAACTTTCAATATTATCATCTTCATTGTTGTTCATTTTTTACTTTGATTAAAAGAAAAAATCACAAATTATATATATCAAGTATATCATAATTGATCAAAAAAATAAATTAAACATATAAATACAAATTCATTGACAACTTATAATATTGAACCAAATAAATAAAGAAAATAGTTACAGAATTCAACTCATAAAAATTAAATAAACTTCCAACACATAATTTCCAACTCATAAAAATAAAATAAAGTTCAAGACATAAAAGTACTACAAAGTTCAAACCATAAAATGAATATCGCATAGTTCACAACCACCAACATCCAAATTAAACATATTACATCTTAAAAAACAAACTACAAACTAGCCAACCAATATCTTTTTATATTTTCAGGCATCCTTAGAAAAGATTTCCTTCATTCAATATTGGACACTAGCTTATCCATCAATTTGTTGTAAGTGTCTCTATCACCATCTCTCAATTTCTCTACAGTTTCGATACACTCTGAAATAGATCACTTTTCAGCACATTGAAAAGTTGACTCCACACTTTTACATTTAACCATCTCCAATCTAGCATTCATCACTGAACTAGCCATTTGAAAATAACTGTCAAACTCACTCTTATTTTTCTTCCTATGCTGATTTGAAGTTGTAATTGGCTAAGAAGGCCTTTTTCCTTTCCTATTATCAGAAAGAGGCTTGAATTCACTTCATCCTCAATATCAACATGAACTCCATACTTAAGAAAAGAGTGGTGCTATTGTCACACCTCCGATATCCTGTTAAAACCAATCTTATTTTTGTTTATAAATTTGCCCCTAACCGAAAAACCCCTATATACCTCATCCAATGCAAAAGTGTAAATGAAATTTAAAGACCACATTTACAATTGTAGATTTATTCTTTCTCTTTTCAAGAGTTTGATGAATACTATTTACCCATGGCAAAACTAATTTACACTAATTAAAATAAATCCATTAATTTTCATTGGACTATTCATTATTCTTAATTATCCAACCCTAGAAAAAAATTTTATGAATAAAAATAAATGAAGGTGAAAGCATCACATGACTTGTTGTAAGCATTTAAATGCACTCAAGACATTTTAATTTTTTTCTTATTTTGAATTTATGTCTATAAGAAGTTAAACAATAGACAAACTGCCATAAAAATAATCAATCCCAAAAAGATATTAGTTGTTATCTTTTTTATAAGATGCACGATTAATATTAGCAACAAAAGAAAGATAGAAAATTTTGTTTATGTACCTAAAGAAATTAAGAAATGGGGTTTGTTTAGAGGAAAGAGTGAAGTAGGGATATTTGTAGAATAAAGAGGGTGTCAATAGAAGTTATTTGATGTTTCAAATTATTTAATAGGGTATATTTTGAAAAAGGGGTTTTAAGAGGATAACATGAAGGTGCCAATAGTCCAACTCTTAAGAAAATTCTCTTTCGATTCACGATCCTCATCCGAGGATAATGAAACTTAGTTAGAGGAAAAAAGTAAATGGTCAGAAGCTGTAGTGGTGTTGAATATCTCCCTTAGAGTTTGATAGTGTTTTTTTACGAAATGGCTTCACTCTAGGCACTCACTAAGGAGAAAAAAAGAGTATAAAACCAAAAAAAAATATTTTCACACGAAACTATATAAATATACTATGAATATAGATTTTACTTTAATATATTCAACCTAAAGAACTTATGATGTTGTGACCGTATTTGAAATAGGATCCCAACCAAACTCAGTATGAGCTATTAAGTCATAAAACTCTTGATGTTTTTTGCGCAATCTATTAAACTTGGACTTAAGCTACCCTACATTAAATCTTTGTTGGTTTTGCTCAAACAACTCATCACTTATAGTGGTACAAAATTTCTTAGTGAAAGTTGATGTTTGTAAATCACTGTTTTTAACATGGTCATGTAATATATGAATAAAAATGGTCTTAGTTCTTGTAGACTAATTGGCCTTATCCTCACCATCAATATCTTGTGGATCCATTTTTTATTACTAAAAAAATATATCATATATTAATCAAATAAAAGAGTGAAGTACAAAATTAGATAATATGTAACATTATTACGATTGGCTTAAGAGGAGAAGTACTTCATAGTTTAAATCCAACAGAAATAATTGACAACAAAAGTCAATAAAATAGAAAGTTCATACTAAATAAAACAAACTGCAACTTTTTCTCTCCAAACAATCATAAATAACAAATTGTAACTTTTCCAGAAACACCAGCAGCAACATCATATTATCACTTTCTCTAGTTACAATGAACATATTTAAGGAAGTTAAGCAATAGCACTTGCCAAGATAGATTTACATACACATAAAGTAAACAAAAACCCAATGAAGTTAATGTTAAACAATGACCAAAAAATGAGAGAGCAATTGGAATTACACAATTCCAAGACACCAAATCAAAAATTCCCAAATCCATATCATAAAAAGAGTTGTATATCACCAAAATCAAAGAGTGAAAAGTAAACCCAAATAGAATTCGTTAAACGTTATTAATAAATTTAGAGATGTAGCAACAACAACGGAGAAAGAACTCACAAATTTAGAGAGGTAGCAGTGATAGAAAGAGCAGCAATAGTAGCACCAGAGAGAGCAACATAAAAAAACATAGTACAATAACGAGGCAGAGATAGCAACAACACAAAGAGAGATCAATAGTAGTGAGAGAAAGAACAACAACACCAGAGAGAGCAATGCAGCATCAAGGGACAAAGAATGAGAAGATCGTGAGCAAAAGTGAGTGAGAGAGAGAGAGAGAGAGAGAGAGAGAGAGAGAGAACAACAACATCAACAATGAAGGGGGTGTGCTTAGATCTGTGAGAAGGGAGAGAGAATCAAAAGATTGTGATAAGATTCTTGAAGAGAGAAATAATAGTTATCGGTTTAACATTTGAATCTTTATTTTATGATTTATTTCTAACTTTATTTTCATAATTCATTCAAAACGTGTATAAGACGTTCTTAAGTTTATAATTGTTAAAGAAAAATTGTATTTTTCTTTTCTATAATTTATTTTTTAAATTTCTTTCACCGAATGTGTATTACACTAGGATCCATAAAAGGAAAATGAAAATTGGGCCCAAAAAAGTTAGCGAACAGCCCTTTAATGTCATTGCAACAATTTTACTAATAGTTATTTTATAAAAAAACTAAATTTGTCAAATTAATCCTAAAAATAAAATAATAACATAAATTTTTTAATTTTTTAGTTTTTTCTTTTATTAATATCCTCAAGAAGACAACAATATTGTTGTAATGGAATTACTGCAAAAGGAAAGAAAATGTAAGAATAAGAATGTAACATATTTAACAATAGGGGTATTCTGAGATATTTTTCAAAATATATAGATTTAAAGGGTTAAGATATGTTTGTCCTTTTTCAGCAGGGTCCGTTGGATGCTTTCTTCTTCAATCTAACGGCTAAAACTAATTATTGGGTATTTGAAGTATTGATTGACAACCAATGCAGTTGGTCCCGCTTCCTCTTTCTTGAGCATTGGAGGGGTCTCGAATTCCTTTTTGTTCTAGAAAATCTCTAGTGCTTGTTATGAATACCCAACACTTGCATATGATCAAGAACTAGAGCAATACACAATACACAACAATTAATCTAGCATCAAATATCACATTCTGTAAACATTTATCATGAAAAAATGGCGATGATTCCAAGTTTCTTCGATAACTAATGCAACCGCATTTTGGATCCCTTTTCTTTCGATGTTTGGGACCCCTCCAAGGACTTTTGTTTCCCTTCACTTTCCTCTCAATTCCTTCAAGGAATCTAAACTCTTGTTATTGTTCGCATGGACTAAAAGGAAACCTCAAAAGCTCACGTATTCAAGGTTGATCTTCTAGGGCTCAAGAAAGAGAAAGTGAAGCTCAAGATTGAAGATGACGGGACTGGCTGCAACGGTTGTCAATCAGTACGTTAATTACCCAATAATTAATCTTAGCTGTTAGATTGAAGAATGAAACATCTAATGGATCCTGATGAAAAAGGACAAAAATTATGGTATGGTACTACAGTTGCAACATAGTTAGACCCAAGATTTAAAAGGTAGTTAAGTCAAAATATAAGAGCCAAATGAATATTTACCCTTTAAATTATTAAAAGTGATGTACTTGTACTATCACACAACACATTTGAACCTTAGCACAATAGCACTACTTAAATAAAAATGCAATAGTTTAGTTAAATTATATAAATAATTAATAATGTCACTTCATGGTTCGCCAATTATTTATTATCATGGGTGAAGTATGAGTGGTGCTTTATACCTATTTAAAGAAGAAATTCGAAAAAAGAAAGAAAATTTAGAATTAGCAAATAAATAAGGGTCCATCTATGATGTTATAATTTTTTTACGGTATTAATAATGTAAAAAATATATACCGTTAGATCTAGTCAACGGTACATATTATTTTTAGTAAAGAAATTTTTTAATTATATTAAAAATATTTTAACCAATTAACAAACCGGTTAAAAAGGTGATTTTAAATATAAAAGAGTAAAAAAAAATAAAGATATAATGAAATACAATCTCTCACTCTCTCTCTTTTATCTCTCACATTCACATATTTACAATTGGATACTTGAAGACTGTCTCTATTTCTTAATGATTATATGAAAGCGATTCAATAAGTTGTTCTTGACAAGTATTGGGGTAAGTTGTTCTTGACAAGTATTGCTTGTTCCATAGCACTTACAGTGCCAAAGAATTTGTACTGTTTTTATTATTTGAATTGATTTTATAGTGAATTCTTGTGAATTTCAGTTGTCTTTTCAATCTGGATTTTTTTTATAATGTAACAGTCTCCTTCCAAATCACGGGGGGTGTATAATGTTGACTGTTGAGTGTTAGAAAATGCATTTATAAAAGAGAAAATCGTCATTTTACATTTCATGTCTTACTAACAACCCTTACTTTTATGTATTTAAGCTTCTTGTAATTTAATTACATGTGTTTTATTTTAATTAAGTATTTTATGTATTTTAGGGGTATCACGGTTATTTCACAATAAACGAGAGATCAGATGGCAAAACGGACATCATTTTTGAACTCAGAACGGTCGAAAATCTAAGGAGAAGCATAAAAGGAAAAATAGTACTGTTCACATATACGGTACTATTCACATGTACGGGTACTGTCTATGTTACTGTTCACGGCACTGTTCATATAGACAGATCGATGACGTGGCATTGACCGATGATGTGGCATTGACTGATGAGGTGTCACGATCCTATTGGACTAAAATTCTTATGCACTGTTGATCGATGACGTGGCAGCATATCAGTGGATCAAAAATCTCATGTACGGTACATGCAACACACAGGATTATTTTCAACCAAACCGCGTCACTGTTCACCCGGGTCAAACCGTGTTACTGTTCATCCG
>MKYO02013788.1:75692-94648 GCA_002013955.2 Citrus medica
ATAAGGAATATTTAGCCCATGATGCATGTTGATACGGATCCAGATACCCAAGTACGTCATTTCAATATAATTCTCTTTAATTTCTTCTCGTCATTTCAATTCCAATTTTTAGGATAATTTGAATCACTTCCACCACAAATCCAATCACCCATTTACAAAATTAATTCTGTACACAATTAAAATCCACCTTCTCGTGGGATCGACACTCGTCACCATTGATTTATACTACAATAGATTCGTGCGCTTGCGAGTTCATTAAAATTTGCACAACATTGACTTACGATTTTTTTTAATTAACCCTTAACTAGAATAAAAAACTTGTCCTTCTAGTTTAACGTATTGTCCATTTATTGCCTTGAGTATTTATAGTCAGTCTAAGGGCCAGTTTGGTAATGCTGCAGCTTTTAAAATAATTGTTGTTAGCTGTGCTGTAGAAATAATCAGCTGTGAAGAGAATCCGTTAAGTGTTTGGTAAATTTTATTTTTAAAAGGATTGTGAATTTTGAAAGCAGTTATGGGTGTTTGGTAAATCTTATTGTTAAACTGCTGTAAGAAAATAAATGACTAAAATGTACATAATGTAGGATGAAATTTACTTATACATATAAAAATGTACACGTACAATATTATAATAAAAATTGCGTAGGCATAGAATTGTTTATATATAAACAAACCCAAATAAGACAAACAATAAATATTATAATAAAAATTACATTGAATATGCATGAAAAGGGTGATGAATAACTTACTGTTATTGAATATGGTGATGGAACACATACTGGATCTTGCTTTGTTGCACTAAAGAAAATTTTTATAGAACACAAAATATCAAGAAATAGGGTAAACGAAAGGTGTGTGTTAATTATAATAAAAAATAATTAAAATATTGATTTTATTTCCAATTTAAATAAGGATAATTTCGAGTTTAAGTAATAATTGTAAGGATATTTATGGAATTATATTAAATGATAAAATTGATTCTCAAAATCAGAATCTAAAAGTTACTCATTCCCTGCTTTTTAAAATCAGCTGTAGGAGGAGCTGGTTCTGGCAAAAGTGATTTTGATTTTTTTTTACCAAACACCAAAATTAATTTTTAGATTGTTAAAATCACTTTTAACCCTCCCAAAAGCAATCCCAAACGGGGCCTAAGATATGTCAGTTTGTTGCCTTGAGTACTACAAAGGCTTGAATATAAAATTAGATATTCATGTAAAGCATGTAGGTAAGAATTAACTATCGGTGTTGATTATATAAGGTGCAAGCTGATATACTGTTTTCTTATTTAACTCTTCTAACTTTTTAACTTATGAAATATTTTAATGTTAGCTTATCTGAAATAAATTATGGGAGCTTCAACTAATATATTTAATATAAAATTAACTACTGGTGTAAAGCATATAAATAAGAATTTATGAACAAAATTATTTGAGGAAGGAATCCAGGTGACCGTGGATGTCTTGCAATTGAATTTTAATAAGGGAAAAATATAAATACACCCCCAACGTTTAGATAAAGGGATAAAACTCTCATAACGTTTTAAAAAAGACATTTACACCCTCATTCACTAACGGAAACAATTACTTTTAATGGAAATGGTAATTTTAATATATAATTACCGTTATACCCTTCTAGCACAAAAATTATTAATTGTCCATATATTGTTAATAAAATTAAAATATACCCTCATTGCCCAATTCCTCTATTTAAATTTTTATCAAATTATCTCTTCAAGCCAAATAAATTTAATCCATTACTCAAGAATAAAAATAAATAAAATTAGTTATTAATGCCATAAGAATAACAATTCTCTTTATGTCAATCATTTAAACTTGTATACTCAATAAAATTAAAAAGACTGGTTACAACAACAATTACAAAAATCTTATCTTAATTGTATTAAATAACATATCCAATAGACATAAAAATTGATAATGGATTAAATTTATTTGGCTTGAAGAGAAAATTTGATAAAAATTTAAATAGAGAAATTGGGCAATGAGGGTACATTTGTAATTTTATTAACAATGCATGGACAAATTAGACAATTAACAATTTTTTTATGTGCTAGAAGGGTATAACGGTAATTATATAATAAAATTACTATTTCCGTTAGTAAATTGGGGTGTAAATATCTTTTTTGAAATATTATGGGGGTTTTTATCCCTTTGTCTAAATATTGGGGGTGTGTTTGTCATTTTCCCTTTTGATAATTGGTCTTTAAATTCTAAAAATTAAAGACAACCCCAATATGAAAGTATAGAGTTTATTTAGTTGTTTTAGTCGTCATTGATAAAATAACATGGATTTATGTGACCATTTATAAAACTAATGAGATTTGTATGATCATTTAAACAAACCTTGGGGATGTGGGTAACTTTTTTCTAAATTAATATTAATTTAAAATTAATATTTTACCAACAACTAGTGAGTTACCTAATATATTTTAATTAATTAATTAATTATCCATTATATTAAATGAATGATTTAGATTAAAACTCTTAAATCTAAGGATCCCCACTAGTCTTACACTCTTACTATCAATGCTGTAAAAATACATACAACATCATTCGAAAATCCAAAAATAAAAGAAGAAAGGGTTAATTATCCCTGGTTGACACATGTTTTGATAAATTTAAAAAAAGGTTACACATTTTAAAAAATTACTTAAGCAGATAACAATTCATTAATTTTATCGTTAACTTTAATGGAAATAGTAAATTAATTACAAAATTATATTTTTACCCCTAGAATTAATTATAAAATCTTGTTTCTGCCTATAATGGCTACAAAATGACATTTTTATTCCTAAAATTAGTTACAAAATATATTTTTGTCCCTACTCAATTATTTTTTTAATTTTTAATAAAAATTATAAAAAAAATTACATTTAAGTGTAATTAACAGGCTTTTTGAGGTTAAATCATACAATTTTTTTTTAAAAAAATTTCTTGTTGAATCAAACAAAATTTAACAGCAAAGTTTGATTCAACAAGAATTTTTTTTTAAAAAAAATTTGTATGATTTAACCCCAAAAAAAGCCTGCTAATTACACTTAAATGTAATTTTTTTATTAAAAATAAAAAAAAATTAAGTAGGGACAAAAATATATTTTGTAACAAATTTTAGGAATAAAAATATTATTTTATAATTAATTTCAATAGCAAAAATATTATTTTATAATTAATTTACTGTTTCAGTTAAAATTAACGATAAAGTTAAATAGATTGTCATCTATTCAAATATTTTTAAAAAATGTATTATTTTTTTAAATTTATCAAAATATGTGTGAACCAGCGCTAATTTTTTTTTATACGCAACCAGCGCTAATTAAGTATTAACCCAAGAAGAAATCACCTCGCCTAGGCGCACGTGCGTGAAAAGCACACGTGAGCCGTGAGGTGCTTACGAGTGCCTCGCAAGTAAGAAGACAATAAACCAATTAATTCCCCGCCAAAGCCCGTACAAAGCCTTGAAGGCGAAACCCTCATTCTCTTCTTCAAAATTCGTTGGCAGTTGCATTCGACGTCAGACCGAACAATGGAGGAGCGCGAAAGAAAAATCGAAGTACGTTCGCTGACCGGTGAAACGACAACCGTTACCATGTCGTCCGGCAAAACCGTTCACGACCTCAAGCTTCTCCTGAAGCTCAATTTCCCTCCCGCCTCCGCCTCCCCCAATTTTCACCTCTTTTTCAAGGCACCGTTCCAAATCCCTCTCTTTATGTCCATAACTTTTTTTTTTTAAATTCACTTGTTTATTTTAAAATGCAAAATTTATATCTTATAAAGATTGTAACAGGGTGTTAAAATGAGTGTGCAAAGTCAAGTAAGCAACTTTCCGACGGCGCCCGGGGAATTTCTTGTGCTAATTCCATTCTCAAAGAAGGAAAAGCCGCAAATTGAAAAAACTGGTTTGTTTGAAACCCCCTCAGACTATGCCAAAGAAACCTTAATCTCGAATAAGTTTGCTGATTCTACTTATTCCGATATGATGCAAGAGTTTTCTTCTTTGCACGAAGAAGAATCGAACAGTGTTAATAATGATAAACCGGAGTGTAATAATGCTTATAGTATGCCATTTGGCTGCATCAGTAGTGACCCTTTAGAGACAAAACGAAAGAGGGGTGCCGAGTGTGATGATCAAGGGGGGCGCCCTTATGATTTTTTGTGGAGTGTGATGCGGTCTACGAGCAAGAATGCACTTGAGGGACAGAATTGTGAGAAGTTTGTTGAGGTTTTAGAGTCGGTGAATTGTTTATCTGATCCTCATTCAGGGAAATGCATGTTGTTAAGAGAAGCGAGTAGGAGAAGTACTGGCAGGGAAATGAACAAGAGCAGTGGTGATAACTCTTCGTGCTTATGTCCGGTTTGGTTGAAGAAAATCGTGGAGGCATTTGCTTTCGTAAGCATCTTTTCTGCGCATCTTCAACTACGGAGGGAGAAGGTCATATTGAGTCATGTGAAGGGTGCTCTGAACCAGCTTGAGAAGTTTGGAGTTCGAGTTGGTATTGAGGATATTGAGAATCTTGCTGTTCTTTGTCCTAAGGTAATTGGTTGAATTTTCTAGAACTATATTCATTTCATGGGATACTCCAGTGGAAGGACTTTCATGTTTAATTTTTACGTTTTATCCTTTATTTGGTGTGATTGAGTCTAAGACCTTTCCTAACCACGGTCCAACCATGTAACTACTTAAGCTGTAACTGAAGAGCAGTTGGACTGGTATAACTGTTCTTTTTTCTTTTGTTTAATTTGTTTAAGCATATGAGTTGTGTATCTCTCAGGTGGTACAGTTTGCAAATGATGATATGGAGTCTAAGAACTATGATGATTCCATTGTTATCATCAATGTTTCAACAGAAGAAAGAGATAAAGTTGAAGACAATCTTGGATCTGGTATCACTGAATATAAACATTTATTTATATTTTTGAAATTATTACACATGAGCAAACTTATTTCCATTCATTTTTTGCTTCCCATTCACAGGTCAAAAAGCCATTTCTCTGTCCAAGATATTTAATGCAATGAAGAAAAGGGAAAGATCCTTTAAAACTAATCTTTGGGAGGCTGTTAATTTGTTAATGGTATGTTTAGTTCCTTCTGTCTGGACACATGAGTTTGCAGATTTCAATTTGTTTTATGCTATTTCACATAGGTCATCAATGGCATATTTTATGTCATAGTTTTAATATCATATATAAGGCCTTAGTTTCTTCATCTAAAGTTACTTAATCTATTTCTTGTTTGTGATATTTTTGGTGCATTGCTTTCATTTCTAGTCCCATGCTTTCAAGCTCTACATTTTTACATTTCCCAAGGATTTGAGAGTATTAAACTATTAATCTTGACAATACTTATGCATACTCCACCAAATTACCTGTGTGAATAAGATATTCACAAAATCGAATTTCTAATCTTTTCTTACTCCAAGAATAAATCTTGACATTAATATCTTTGTTGGTTTTGCTACATGGCATTTTGGAAGTGTATTTCTAGAGTTATTTTCTAGGTCTAGTTTAGATTGGGAGGCCACCACCTTTTGCTTATTCTGTTGAGTAGTGCACCTTGACTTTTTGCTATATTTATAAATTTGGGAATCTACTGAATACATGATTTTGTAGACAGTGGCATAATTGTGATTTTGGATAATTTTGAAGGTATTTTTCCCTCTTGCAGTGTAAACTCCAAAAAAGGGTCATGTCTCTTTCCGTGGAGGATTTGCTCACATATGTGAAGGAACGCAGTACTGATGTGAGAGGCAATGAAGTAAAACGGGCAAGAAGAAGCCAGTCCTCTACTTCAAGTTCTCATTCTCATTCATTCCAAAGGCGATGTAGTGTAGGTGTTCATCTATGTGGTTACATGTTAGCTGGTGGTCATACTTCTCTGTATCTTCTTTTAAGATGCAAACTCTGACCTTATCAAAAGAAATTTTGATGCAGAAAGCAGAAAAATCAAACCAATAGTATCTTTTAGATTGTAAAGGTCAAGTGATTTAGTGCTTTTTATTTTTATATTTTTTTTGGGTGGGTGGGGATCGGTGGGTGCTTGGGGTGGTTTAGCCATTAAGAGATCAGTTGATAGTATATTCAGGATTAGAAAGTTGTATGGATTCTCACCATTAAGTGTTGATTTATTTTGTTTGCTGTTTTGAGTTACATGAGAATTCTAGCTTAAAACTATACTCCTGCCTTTTACTTTAGAGTTAACTTCTCAGCAGATATAATAAATTGGTATTCAGACCTTGACTATGATAGGTTTAGCAGAAAAGTTTTTGCCCATATCAAAATCGAAATTATTCAACTTTTCTGTACCCATGAATCGTTGGTTCCAGTATCATTTGCTGCAATATATGGCTTTGCAAGTCCAAGATTTTCTGTGAGTCTATGTAAGAGACCTATATCGCCATTACCGGCTTCTTGACCCTGCAGGACAAAAGTCAATTGCTACCACTGGAAATGGTTGAACATCTCAGAAAAGGCATTGGATCTCAGGGACAGGTTACTTTTATAATTTTTCTCAGAAATTAAGTTACGAGTTCTTTTTCTTAAAAGTTAAGCTAAAAGAAGAGAAAATATGCCAAGAATCCACAAGACCTTTTGGACCTAGCACCCTGATGTTTGAACAAGACACTTAATAAGACTTTTGGGTGATGTCCGTTGTTTAATGTCTGATTGAGAGGGTTTTGTGCTGTTTCTGGATGTTTGTTTGATACAGATGGTGCATGTAGAAGACATCAGTGCTAGGAAAGCTGTTCTTGTAGAAATCCCTGATGCACTGTCGGATAACACAAAATCTGCTCTTAAATCTACTGGGATATCTAAATTATACAGCCACCAGGTGAATTTGTTTTCTTACTTATTTATCTTCTCGAAGCCAGTATTTCTTCAAGAGGTTTTAACCCCTGTTATCTTCTCAGGCAGAGTCGATAATGGCATCTCTTGCCGGGAAGAATGTTGTTGTGGCAACAATGACATCTAGTGGGAAATCACTTTGCTATAACCTGCCGGTTCTGGAGGCATTGTCCCACGATTTATCATCAAGTGCTCTCTATATGTTTCCAACCAAGGTTAATTGCAGTATATTTTTAAATTCCCTGCGCTTTAGGGTTCTGCAATCTGTATTTTCCGTTCTTCTCAATTCATTTAAATTTTGTTTGTTTTCTGTGAATTATTTGGGTAAATTGGGATCTTTGTCTTATCATTTTTGTTCATCTAGATAATTGAACTTGTTCATGCATGTAGGCCCTAGCTCAAGATCAACTGAGAGCTTTACTAGCTATGACCAAAGCATTTGATGCTAGCATAGATATTGGGGTATATGATGGTGACACAAGTCAGAAGGACAGGATGTGGCTTCGTGATAATGCTAGACTGGTACTTTAGTAAGTTTTAGCTGTCTCAAATGGGATTCTTTTCATAAGCTAATCATCTCACCCAGTTGTGTGCTAAAATTCGAGTCATCTGGCATGCAGTTGATAACCAATCCTGATATGCTACATATGTCAATCTTGCCATATCATGGGCAATTTAGCAGAATTTTGTCAAATCTTAGGTAAGATTTCCTGCCCTATGATGGTTGATTTAGGTTACGAAATTCTTCCTTCGGTGAGATTTTTTAATGTTATGTTTTATCTCTTTGAAGGTTAATTGCGTTTTCACTTGTGACAACGGAGGTTTACTTAATATTCTTATTCATTAGGTTTGTAGTGATTGATGAGGCTCATGCTTATAAGGGAGCATTTGGATGCCATACTGCTCTTATATTGAGAAGACTTCGCCGGCTTTGCTCTCATGGTACAATTTTTCCTCAGTCACAGAGACAGTGGATCATTCTATTAGATCCTTCATGTTCTTTTCTCTTATTTACTCAAAGAAACCAATCCACTCTGCTTTAATGTGCAGTCTATGGTAGTGATCCTTCTTTTGTATTTTCTACTGCAACTTCTGCTAATCCTCGGGAGCATTGCATGGTAAGATTCCTGGAGAATATTCACTAATTAGGTTCTCTGATTGTTAGCATACCTTATAATTTATAGTGGTAACTTCTTGAGGTATCCAATGGTGGTACCTCTGTTCTTTGCTTTTCTCTTCTCTGTTTCTTTCTTTTTTTCTCTGGAAAAGTTTATACATATGGGTTCTGCAATATCTGAGCAATTTTAGAAAGCTATAAACTTCTGTCAATACAGTCTTTCTGGATGATTGTTGAGTTAAATGATACCTGTTGTAGTAACTAATTGAGACATGCTGTATTATCCTAACGATTGCAAGGTGAAGAAGAGTAAAGAGATGACTGTACTATGACCTCTTCTTAACGAGTGGATCCTGAAATACTTGCTAATCTTGAGGACGACATCCCATGCACATAGTTGAGCCAGTTTCCACAGATTAATTATGGACTAGATAGTTTAGTTGCTTTTCCACCTTGGTGTTTAGAATCTTTTCTTGGTTTTTCCGTCACTTGCCTCCCTATAATGTGACCTAGTCCTTTGATGATATTTTTTTAAAGCACTGAATTGAGGTTAGAATATATCTTTGCAAGTGAATTGCTGAGGACATGGAGATTGGTTTTTATGCACGGATACTTTTCCTTTTTTTTTTTTGAGACAATTAAGCATGGAACTGATGTGTAGATTTGAGGTCAAAATCGTTTACGGAGCATCTGTGTAGGAATCTTATATTCTATCATGTTTTATCATTATGCTTGTATTCATGGACTGAAAATGAAACTCTTCTGATCCTTCAGGAGCTTGCAAATTTATCAACATTGGAGCTGATTCAAAATGATGGAAGTCCTTGTGCTCAAAAGCTTTTTGTCCTCTGGAATCCAACTTCATGTCTGAGAAGCGTAAGTTCTTTGCTGAGATGTACTTTTCTATAGTTAACTGCAGCTAAATAATCAGTGGCAGGGTTTATCGATGTTGGTGCTAATGCTGCCAGATTTCAGGTCTTGAATAAAAGTCAGACTGACATGGATGATACACGTAATGCTGCCAATAAAACTTCAAGGTAGTATAGTTAAATTCTTCTGATTGAAAAGTTTGTCAATTAAATTTGAGGACTTTCCTTTTGTTATCCATCTCTCCTTATACTTTAGTGCCTTGGCCTATTGTCTTCTCTCTTTTTGCAGCCCAATTTCAGAGGTTTCATATCTCTTTGCAGAAATGGTTCAGCATGGACTTCGTTGCATTGCTTTTTGTAGATCACGTAAACTTTGTGAGCTCGTCTTATCTTACACGTATGTCTTGTTGTTCACATCTCAGTTGAATGCATCAATATTTATGTCCTTTTTAGTTTTTTAACTATTTCATTTTTTTTAGCTGTCAAATTTATTTTATTGATATTTAAATGCTGGAAGGAAATGATGTTTTGTTGGGATGATTATGATAGGCGTGAGATTCTTGAGGAGACAGCACCCCATCTGGTTGACTCTATATGTGTTTATCGTGCTGGCTATGTAGCTGAGGTCTGTTATTTCTGATTTTCCATTAATAAGTGATTCTATTTTGTAGTTGAAGGATTTTAATATTCCGCATACAGAGGTATTCCAGAGGTTCTGATGTGGCGTCTTCACTTGTATTCAATTGTTTTACTTTCTAAATCAATCTAGGGTTTCAAACCTGTACTGCAATTCTGTAAGAGCTGTACTTCTTGATTTGTTGCTTCATGAATGCTTATGATATTGTAACCTACTATCCGAGTGTCCTAGTTCAACTCTCCTTGCATTGTCTTATGATATTACCCCAATGCAGTTTTGCAAACCAATAAATGAGCATCCTAACCTATGGAAGTTCACTGATTGAATTAAACAGCCCTGATAAGAATACTATAGGGATGTTGTTGCCAGCATTGTACTGGATGTGTGCATGCTGATATCAGATAGGTTTACAGGGATTTCTCTCTGTACTACATTCCTTACTGTTGACTCATTACTAAAACCTCCATGCTGTATATAATTTAGTGGATTGTTGTTTTCTGAAAAGAAAAAAGTTCCTATTTTGACATTTTATTTTGTTTGTCTGTGCTGTGATATTTTCCCAAATTTGACTTTTCACTTTGGATAGTAGTAGTACTGGCATTTGTTTGTTTTGTTTTGACATTGTTTGACGATGGGAGCAGGATCGAAGGAGAATAGAGAGAGATTTTTTTGGTGGGAAGCTTTGCGGTGTTGCAGCAACAAATGTTCTTGAGTTGGGTATTGATGTTGGACACATTGATGTAACTCTGCATTTGGGTTTTCCTGGTAGTATTGCTAGGTAATGTTCTTTGTCATCTCTGCGTTTTGTTTGCAATGTTACTATTTGTTTCAAAATTTTTGCTGTGTTCTTTTTCTTTTGTATCTTAGCCTATGGCAGCAAGCTGGTAGGTCTGGGAGAAGAGAAAAGCCATCTCTTGCTGTATATGTTGCATTTGAAGGGCCTCTTGATCAGTATTTTATGAAATATCCTGAGAAACTCTTCAAGAGTCCAATTGAGTGTTGTCATATTGATGCTCAAAATCATAAGGTTTGGAATTTTTATTTCTTTCTTGTAGATGGATACTTTCTTGAGGACAATCTTAGGCTGCTAATTGATGCTCATCTTTCCTGATATCGCAAAGTGTAGGTTCTTGAGCAGCATCTGGTCTGTGCAGCACTTGAACATCCACTGAGTTTGATTTATGATGAGAAATATTTTGGATCTGGTCTAAGCAGTACCATAACAACCCTTAAAAATAGAGGATATCTCAGTTCTGATCCATCACTTGATTCTTCTGCCAAAATCTTTGAATACATTGGGCATGAGGTATTTTGGTAGATAGTTTTGTTTTAATATATCTCATTTTCTCAAGCTAGTAGGGTGTGATTTTTATTCAAATGTCATCTAATTGTTATTGTGCCTGTTGTTGTATGCTTTCATATTTGAAGAAAATGCCTTCACACACTATCAGTATTCGAGCAATAGAATCTGAGAGATACGAAGTAATAGATATGCAAAGTAATGAAGTTCTTGAAGAGATTGAGGAAAGCAAAGCTTTTTTCCAGGTTGTATAAGTTTTAATCGTTATTTCTGCTGTATAGCTTTCTTTTTTTCTTGGAACTTGTTGACTGATCCCCCTTTCAGACAATAATCTAATTTTTTGTCATATTTCATGATCCAGGTATATGAGGGTGCTGCGTACATGCACCAAGGGCATACCTATCTGGTCAAGGAGTTAAATTTATCAAGTAAGATTGCTCTGTGCCAGAAAGCGGATCTTAAATATTTCACAAAGACTCGTGATTACACAGATATTCATGTCAGTGGTGGTAATAATGTATGTGAACTCTCTTTACAAGTTAGTCCTTTTTACCTTTTATTAGTCTTTATAATTTACATTAGTAAATTCCACATCTTTTGTTCTGCAGTTTTGTGCTCTTTCAGTGATATTTGATAATTAGTGAATTATTTTCAGTTATTATACAGTTAATACTAGGGTAAAAAGCTGTAGCTAATATTTCAAATCTTGAATATTGAGTCCCGGAATGTTTAAAAAATGTGTGTATTACTATGTGTTAATGAAGTATTAACGCCAACAACCATATGCTGTATTTGATTAATGGTTTTTTGGCCTTATCATGTAACTAGCATGCGCTTCTAGGAGAATGACACTGTAGTGTGTAGGACATGACAGTTGTCCTTCAATATTTATGGGTGCTTTTCCTTGATAAAGGCTTCCCACCTCAGGAGAAGAGAAGATCCTCTGTCGTGGAGGATAGTGAACATATGGAGATACTGGATGATGATTTTGTTTGTTTTCTGAGAAAGGAAAAAAATGTGCATTACATGCTGTATATTGCAAATTGTCCTCCTGGGAAAAGTCTCTGTTTGGGAGCTAAATAATGACAAGTGCGTTCTTCTTAAACCTACTGTCCAAATGATGTCTTCCTAGGGTATATTTTGTGTTGTGGGAAAGTGGAAAGTAGTTATTGGACAAGTGGTAGAATAGACTGTGCAGTAAGCAGAGGATTTGTATGGCCTTTTTTGAAATGGTTAATATTTTGGGCTTGAAGCTGAGATTTAGATTTCCTTTATTTTGCTTGAGGGACTTGCAAGTACTGTTAAATACTACTGCATTCTTAAGGTTACTCTTGTTGAATACTGAAGTACTGAATTGCTGACTCCCTGCTTGTCCTGACTATATTCAGGCTTATGCGACAAAGATTTCCAAGGATCAATTAACAAAAACAACAGCCCAAGCACTTGCTTGTACTGTAACAACTACTTGGTTTGGTTTCTATCGCTTATGGAGAGGAAGCGGCATTATATTCGATACAGTTGAACTTTATCTGCCTAAATATTCATATGAATCACAGGTTCTCTATGGATGTCATAATGAATTTGTTACTTTTGATAATCATATTACTGGATCAGTTATGCTTAATATTCAATGTCTCTACATATATAAGCACATTCTTGCAAAGTAACAACTACTCCGTCTGGTTTCTATCATATATAAGGAGGAAACAATAATCTTTGATATAGTAGTACTTTATCTGACTAGATAATCGTATGAACTAAAAGTTTTCCATAGGAAATTATAATAAAGCTGTTACTTCCAATTATTATTTTTCCTGATGCTGTGTATAATGATTCTAGTTTTGTATATGTCCTGAGTCATTTTCACACTGAAACATACACAGGCAGTTTGGATTCAAGTTCCACAATCAGTAAAAGCAGTGGTGGAGCAAAATTTTTCATTCCGCTCGGGCTTGCATGCTGCTTCTCATGCTCTTCTACATGTAGTGCCGATGTAAGTTTTTAATACTCTAATCTTACAAAAAATGAGTGACTTGTGTCTGATTTTTGGCAATCCTATGTTGAAAACAACCAAATGGTAGCTTCATCTAATGATGCCCGGAAGGGTTTTTTTTTCTGATGTGAAACTACATTGCATTGTGAATATCTGAAGCTTACTTGCTGCCAGATTTGTCAGACTCGATTCTGTTCATCATTTGAAGCATCCCATTCTTCAAAGATTATATTCTTGTCCATTTTTGTTTTCTGAATCTTTGTAATTTGGTATGTAGATACGTAAGATGCAACTTTTCCGACTTGGCTCCAGAGTGTCCAAACCCTCATGACTCCCGCTATTTTCCAGAAAGAATTCTACTATATGATCGGCATCCTGGAGGGACTGGTGTTTCAAAGCAGGTGACTGACATGAAAATGAATTGATTACTTTAAAAGGAAGATTTGGCTTAAATCTTTGAAGAAATCATTTGCTCTGATTTTCGATAATGCTCCAAGCTTTTAATAGATTAGGCTCTTTGATTTTTGCCTAAAACCATTTGATAGTTTCAAGTCTGTTTTTGCTGACTGATGATGTGTCGGTGAGGTATGGCAGATGGCTTCTTTTCTTAGCTTAAATCTTATTTTCAACATGGTTTACTTGGATGTGTAATAGATTCAACCATATTTTACGGAGCTTTTAGTTGCTGCTTTAGAGCTCGTCACATCTTGCTGCTGTCTTGGAGAGTCTGGTTGCCCAAATTGTGTGCAGGTCTGTCTCAATCATCACTTGGAAATAATGTCCGTGCCACCATTTGTAAGTGTAATTGAAAATTGTTGCAAATTTGTAGAATCTCGATTGTCACGAGTACAATGAGCTGATACACAAGGAGGCGGCGATTATGATTATTAAGGTTCTGCCTTGAAACTGGTGAATCCAAATTGACATGTGATTGTTATTTGCGGCAATTGAATAATCTATGTTGGTGCAGGGTGTTTTGGAGGCAGAGAAATCCTTCTTTGAAGGTCTTCCAAACTCATTAAAACCCTTGTAGCTGAGTGCAAGCCGATCCAATTCGTATTACCAACGTAACATGGATGCTCAGACCAATTTAAATCCTCTTTTTTGGCAATACACTTTTTTCTTTATGTGTTTAATGGTGTATAATTGTTGATTATCATCATCTTGTTAACTTACCTCTTTACGTCATCTTTCTATTGTTTTATTTATTTATTTATTTGTTTGTTTGTTCGTTCTTGGCACTCTTATCTCATCCCAAGTTGAACTAGTCCCTCTACAATTGATCAAATAATTAAGTCAGGTTTGAAGATATCTTACGTAGGTAAGTTTCAAGTGCTTCATGATGAGGATTGAATTTGAGGATATGAGGTGGATAAAATTCATGCAAGTCAAAAATAGATCATCACTGATGACCTAAACCAGAATCCCAGGCTCTTCGAACAGGAAAAGTAAAGAAAAAATAGAAGAAATTGAGGGCCCAAAATCTTGACTATGAATGAGTACAACGCTGTCTCACGACTTTATTGTCTTTAATTACTTTTATTATTTATCAAATATATTATCTTTAATTAAATTTTACCAAATTTTTATATCACACAAACTGTAGGATAGAATGTCAAGTGGCGAGACATTAATGTTGAGGGCTTAAAGCTCGTACGACAAGTTTGTCAAGCCCATTTCTTCTTCTGTGATGAGAAGAGAGGGGAGGGGTGACGCGACTTGTCTCAAATGAGTAAATAAGTTTGGTTATTGATTACGAGATGTAAGTAGAGTAATAGATATTTTTTAAATATTAATGAAGGTAAAAAATTTAGATAGTATTTTATAAAATTTAATGTAAATTAATTTTAATAATTATCTAACTATAAATATCAATAGTAGCTTCATATAATATAACTTTTAATCTAAGTAATTGCATAATGTAATTAAAAAAGTGATTATGGATAAATTGGGCCTAATTGGATAAATTGATCATTTTCAGTCTATAAAATAAATTATTCTCTTAAATGTAGGGATGACAATGGGGAGGGGATCTTCAAGCAATTTTAATAATTTTTGATATTCTGTATATATTTTCGTCTCTCTCCCCGTCCCTATTAGAATTTCTTGAAGGGATTTTTGTCCCCGGTCCGAATAATAAGAAGGGATCTCCAAGAGGTCTCCAATCCTTTAATAACTAATACATTTTAAAATTTTAATTGTGAACTTAATTTAATTATATTAAAATAAAAATTTAAACAAAAGTAAGGTTTTACAATATATTTTACACTAACATTAATCCATTACAAAATACAAATCATCATAATAATTATCTTCAATCTTCATAATCCTATAATAAAAAGAAATTATTTTTATATTAATAATGAAATAAATTTAATGGGTATAGTTACTGAAATTAATATTTTTAATAAAAACATTTACTCTTGCACCTTATATTTTCTCATGTTCTTCCTCGAGAAATGTGACATATTGAGAGATAATATCATATTTCAAATCTAAAATAATAAAAATAATATAAATAATATGACTCATAATCTAAAACAATTTTTGCCCAAGACCTTTAGAATAAGGTTTGGTTGAATGGTAATTTAAGACTACAACTAATTAAGTATGCTCTAAATTTTTATAGCAGATTTGTATAAATATTTTGATATTTGTTATTTGTACTAATATTTAGTAATTTATCATTTAAATTTCATTATTCATTTATTAACAATTCTAAAAATAAAATCAAAATTAAAATTTAATATGAGAAATTGAGAAATAGATAGGGGATAGGGATTCCACATCATTTTTGTCCGTTCTTCAAATAAAAAAGTAGATAAAAAATTATCTCCATTCTTTTTACGAATAAAAAAATTAAATATAAAATCATTCTCATACCCTTTCCAAATAAGAAAAATCTCCAAAAATTCTCATCTCCATGAGATTTTTGCCCTCCCTACTTAAATACATATTTTTCGGCATTTCGACTACTTTGGTGGAGATTGGCAAAAGCGAGGCAGACGTGGGACGAGACGACAGAAGCATACGAATGTATAGTGTGGTCATTGGTTGACACCTTAGGAATATATATATATATATATATTATTGGGGAATTTTGACATGATTATTATTATTATTATTATTATTATTATTATTATTATTATTATTATTATTATTATTATTATTATTATTATTATTAAATATATTACATGAACAAATCCATATATACCCCCAATCCTAAATCTCATAAGTGACTGGCAATGCGTTACGTATGCAACAGTCGTCCACGATCTGAGATCTTCTACTATCAATCAAATAAATTCTCATTAAAGTTAAAAATATAAGATCATAAATAATTTGCTTCTTCGAGAAAATTATGGGGAATAAGAAAACTATCGTGGCTGCTAAGTGGCCAACTAGCAACCGTGAATATTATTATTACTACTATTAATTGCATTCCAAATTGTTTAAACCGTTGGAAATGCAATAAAAAAATAGAAATGAAATGCGAGTTTGTAGCAGCTTCGCCTTCAATTTCTTGCTTGCTAACAGAGAGTTAGTTGGCAGAGAAAATGGGATGGGCGATCGCTCTACACGGCGGAGCAGGAGACATTCCGGTGACTATGCCGCCTGAGCGCCGCCAGCCACGTGAGGCCGCCCTCCGCCACTGTCTAGACATCGGCGTAGACGCTCTCAAATCCCAAAAACATGCCTTGGACGTCGTCGAACTTGTGGTAATTATGTAATTATAACCTCTCCCTCCGTTTGACGTTTTCATATCATAAGATGCCGCCCGAATCATCGAATCCACATTGCTCGTTACCATAAAACCTCTCTTTGATTTATATTTTATTACATTTTTTTTAATTTTAGTTTTGCTTTTGTTGCCAAATGGGAACAAAATATTTTAAAATATTATTTAGGCTTATGGATGTGTAATTTCACTTGCACTTTCCCCGTTTCTCAAAAGTTCTGATTTATTAATTTAAGGGGGTGGATGCATGGCTATCTCCATACCAATTGAAGCAACTCTGGCTTTAGATACAACAAGGGGTCGATTGATATTATATGAATCATGTCAGTGGTCTTATGCCTTATGAGGATTCTCTAATTTCCTCTGTGTATTTGAATGTATTCACTTGTTTGTTGAAGCTAGTTTCTTAGGATTTTGTGTAATAATAATAATAATACACGGATGCAGTGCAATGCAAGTGCAGATATCACTAATCAAATGCATCTGCTCCTGCTCAATTAGTTTGCACAGATTATTTCTAGTCCTAATTTAACTCCCTAATTTTTAGAGTATTTCCAATATTTCAGTTGCCTACCTAATACAAGTAATGCAGAGAAAAGAGTGTGTTTGTTTCTTTAAAAGCCTGCTGCAACAGTGGATCATCGATGGGTTCTGACTCCTGAGGCTAGATTTTTGCTTCCTAGTTGAATTGCTGCGATTTGATTTCTTGATTTGTATTCTCACTTTCATGCATTGTTTCTGATTTTCCCTATATAGGTTCGTGAACTAGAAAACAACCCAAATTTTAATGCGGGCAAGGGATCTGTCTTAACAAATGCTGGCACAGTTGAGATGGAAGCTTGCATCATGGATGGAAATACAAAGAGATGTGGAGCTGTTTCTGGACTCACAACCGTCATTAACCCCATTTCTCTGTCTCGACTTGTTATGGAGAAGACTCCTCATATTTATCTCGCTTTTGATGGTGCAGAGGCTTTTGCAAGGGAGCAAGTTAGTGCCATCTTAATTTGCATCCTCTTTATTGTTTCTGTCATATTACCTGCATAGCTGAGAGCCTGTATTTTTGTCACTTTTCTTTAGATGCAGATCTATGCTAACTTTTGTTTTTCTGGAGCTATTATCTCTTTCCACATATTTTGTTAACTACCATTTCCGTAGCCCACTAATATTGCACTGAAGACTAGCTGTAGCGTATTTTACTTTTATCCAAATTTGTGATATAGCAACAAATGTTTTTCACCATGCAAATTCATGACGTCGGCTGAATTATTTGAATGGTTTTGGATAATCAAATCAAGATTTCTTTATGGCAACTTTAGGTCCTTATCTTCAATCTTGCGCTTCCTTTTACCTGGCTCCACTCCCCATTGTTTTTGCTTATCACTGTAGAATTGAGTTTGCTGCAAAGAAAAGAAAACTCTGTACATTCTATCTCTCATCTCTCCTAATTTTGAACTATTTTCTTAATAAATTCTCCTTAAATGTGAACGCACTACTTCCTGTGGCACATAATTATTGTTCAATCAGATCAAAAGATGAGTGGTAGATCCATCTTCTGTGACTGAAGAGAGAACATTATTAACTTCAAAATTAGTGTCTTGTGGAAATGTTTTGTTATTCTGTGCAGAGTAGACTTCTAGGAACTCCCCCACTTCCCCTCTCCTCTCAAATCTTTTCCTGAATTTCCAAACATTAGCCATTTAGTCTCTCACGATTCAATTGAAATTGGGATTTGGTCATTTTATATGGTTCACTCTGTTAGATATATCCTCTAATAGATTTGATTCAGATATTTGCTTAACCTGGCCTGGAATTTCTTGTCTGATTATGGCTTCTTAATTTTCCAGGGTGTCGAAACTATAGATTCTAGTCATTTTATTACTCCAGAAAATATTGAAAGGCTGAAGCAGGCAAAAGAAGCCAAAAGGGTCCAGGTATGCTCTTAATCTCTGCTTCTTTGGATAATGGATGAGATAAGTAAATTCTTATTTGTTTATTTGGGTTTTACCTATCCAGTAGATTTTAGGATTTTAGTTGTGACAGAAATCTAGTTTGAGATGTTGTACTGCATACTGCTGAGGACTTAATATTTGAGATATAAAGATCATATTTCTTGATTATAAAAGATCTTAACAGCTTGAAATGATGGAATGTTCCTATTAGTAAGATTTGTTTTGCCAGGCTTTCTTTGGAGGTTAATTATCACCCAGATTTTCATGTGCGCAAGCACAGAACCTGGTTGAACCTTTAGGGGGTGTTTGACACCCCTCGTTAGCCCTCATTGCATTAGCTAAACATGAGGTGTTTGGCACAGCCGCATTAGTTAGTTTCTCTTTTTTTTTTTTAACACTTTATAATAATTATAAATAAATATAATTTTTTAATTTAATATTATATTATATATTATATAATATTATTTTTATTTTTGCATTATAATTCTTAAA
>MKYO02013788.1:114352-134293 GCA_002013955.2 Citrus medica
TAATAATGATAATATTAATAAAAATAATATTAACAATAATTAATAATAACTAAAATAATAAAATTAATAATAATAATAACAACAACAACAATAATGACAATTATTGTTAATAATGATAAATTAATTATTTTTATTAATTATTAATATTATAAATATTTTGGTAAATTAATTCTCATTCCCATTTATTTTGATAAGTAAACACATCAATGGCATTCCAGCACATTTCCATTCTCATTTATTTTTGCTAAATAAATATTAAAATCTCATTCTCATTCGTCATTCACATTCCAACCCGTTTCCATTACAGTTCATTTCCATTCTAAGAAGTAAACGCACCATAAGGAATTTACTTCAAAAACTGTAATTCATAGCAATCTTCAATCTCGACTTTTTGAAAAAATACCCAAAAAAAATATCTGAAAGAGAAATTTTATTTCTTAATTTGTTGCGGTACAACTAAACTTTTTTTTTTTTTTTTTGATTCCTGAAAGGAAAATTTAAGAGAGCCAAGTTGTTTGTAGATAGAATTGAATGAAAGGAAACGATATTACAACAAAAATTTTCTTTAAGAAATTATTGGGGATATTGTAGGGTCCTCTGCACTATTCGATCACGGATCACCAATCATATCTCAATTTCTTAACTGCAGATATTTGGCAGGGAGTGGCATTCTGGATTCCCAGATATAATTGAGGACGTATTGGTATGGCCCTCTCTGGTCAACAGCTAGCCCATCCGACAGGATGCTCATAGGTATTTTCACCAAATGGCATACTTGGAATTGGTGTGTCATAGGAATTTTCTTTTTTGTTTTAATTACAATTCATAGAATCATTGGTACTATCAAGCATCTCATGACATCTCATGACAACTCCTATGTGATGTACTTTTAGGGTATATTTGTTGCATTACATTATTATCAGGTATTAAAATATTATTCACATTAAATTAATGTTACTGTTATATTTGGAAGAACATGGGGTTGAGTTAAAGGGGTTGTGCTAATGCAGCACGGTAACTTTTTAATGTAATAATAATAAATAAATATAACTTTTTAATTTATGAGGCATTAGCTTTCTTTTTTTTCTTTTGCTTTTTCTTTATAATAATAAAAAATAAATATAATTTTTTAATTTAATATATTTTTTATTATACATTATAACTAATAACAAATATTTAAATTTGAATAATATTAATAATAATATAAATAATAATACAAAATATTAATACAATTTAAAATATAATATAATATTTAAATTAATCATACAAAATTAAAATAATACAGTGCACCATCAAACATTGTACAATTTTGTTATAATTCAATACTAATAT
The DNA here is from genome assembly GCA_002013955.2 of Citrus medica. Classification (NCBI taxonomy): domain Eukaryota; kingdom Viridiplantae; phylum Streptophyta; class Magnoliopsida; order Sapindales; family Rutaceae; genus Citrus; species Citrus medica. Next base: position 115,685 of record MKYO02013788.1, read on the forward strand.
AATATAATATAATACAATATAATGTGTCAAATACACACACCCTTAGAATAAATTTTAAGATGTCTAACATGTTCAAAATAACAACATACATATAGGTTTAATTGATAAATTCACTTAAATGGTACTTGAGGACTCAGATTAGAAACATGCTCCATAGAAACTGTTTATGGTGCATTTATTAATCAGTAATTGGAATAGGTTGATCAAAATTAGAAACGAGAGTTAAAATAAATTATCTACTTTAGATGTAGGAATATAAATAAAAATAAACTGTGTTTTTATTACTGTATTTATTTTATTTAGAATTGGAATGAATTGCTATTTTTTATTATTAATATTATTATTATTATTATTATTATTATTATTATTATTATTATTATTGGTATAGTAATACTAGTAATAATAATAAAAGAAAATTATTTCTATTATTATTTTATAATAAAAATTATTATTATTATTTTCTCTTTTATTTTTTATTATTATTCTCTCTCGTGTTTCATGCTCTTCATATTAGGCATTATCATTGTTGTCGTTAAAAAATCATCATCACCATTATTGATTGGTTCTTCGAAGACGACAGAGAGCCGACCATGACAGTGATGAGAGCTACTGAACCGACAAATTCGATCGATGAGAGCAATGGAGTTAGACAGCAATCAGCAACGAATCCAACCGGTGGGCCAGTGAGTGATGCGAGAGAAGAAGAAAAGATAGAGAAGCCAAGTGGTGAAATCACATGGTAGCCCACTGGTGACGAGCAACAAAGACTGCAATCGGCGATGAGCTGCTCAACTGGTGAAGGTGCTACAGCCAATTGTTTTCAGGTGAGAGACACGAGATTGGTTAGTCGATGGTTTGGGATTTCGTTTTTTCTTTTTGCTTTTTTCAATTTATAGTTTTTAATTGTAAAGAGGGCATTTTGGAAAAATAGAAAAAATAATGGGGATAGTTCTGTCTTTGGGTTTTGATTCCCAATCTCTCTCCCTAATTCAATAATCACTCCTCATTTTGTAGGGGACTCATGCATCTCATTTCTATTTCTATCTTTAATTTAATATGTAAACAAGTTTTTTATTCCGATTGTATTCCGGAAATGTAAACAAAGTGTTAGTTTCCAATATCATGTACAATAAAAGAAAAGAAAAAAAAAAGTGAGAAAAATTAAAAAAAGAAAAAGATAAATAGAAGGAGGAATTCTCTAAATTACAATAATTGTAACTTAACAATTTGACATAGAAGGAAAGAAAGAAGCCTTTTTCCTTTATTGTCTCCACGAGGACCGCAACCAGATAAAACTAATTATTACAAGAGTGAACTAGTGACTGCTCTTGGAATGGAAACTAATTAAAAACATCAACGTACAGACTCTAATAAATTCACCTACAATACGAATAGCTGTCGAGCATTTTTTTTAATTTCTTTTTTTTAAAAAAGTAGAATTATAGATTAAGTTAAAATTAATTATTTTATCCTTACCTTTTTAAGGATTCGAATATAGGTGGTCGTAACTAAATGAAGAAGCTTGTAAATCACCAGACTAAAATTGAAAGGACTCTCGTGTGTGTTTGGACTGGTGGAAAATAAATCTCAACATCAAGCCGTGAAGACAAATTAATAATCACTCGTGTGATGATCAATCCAGGTATCAACTATCAGGCCAGTGCCATCAAACTTGTGCTTAGTGATTTGGTCAAGACGCTCAATCATTTCATCTGTCAAATGATTCTTCCAATCTCCAACCTTACCTTGCCTAAAGAACACATCATTTTTAACCTCAGCACGAACTCGACTTTTGCCATTCCTGTTCACCTCCAAATTGCTCATGTTCTCAAAACTACAAAGCTTCACGATTTCCTGCGCAATCCCATTTTCCTCTTCTTGCAAAGAAAAAGGCTGCCCCAAAAGCTCAGCAATCCTCTTTGTACACAGCAAGGGCTCCGTCTTCATGTCTTCATATTTCAAGAACAGGACTCTGTTGGGAAACTCAACACTTGCTTTCCAGTAACCCAAAGCTTGATCCCAAAAGGGCCCGCATGGGGTAACGCCATGACAGAACAAGTCAAATGCTTCTTCAAAAGAAAGTTCCGGAAGCTCCTTTGGTCTCATCTTGACCGAGAACTGCCAGAAAGAAACGAAAACATCTTTAGGGTTTCTACAGATGTAAACAATCGGACAAGAAGAGTTCTGAATGGATTCGGGTAACATATTGTAAGCTATGTGGGTGGCTAAAATGCGAGGAGATGGAAGAATTTCAGGATCAGCAATAGGAGTTGTCCTGAAAAGGTCAAGCTCCATGAAGGGAACAACTTCATGCGGACTAAACTTAAGCAGAGGGTGATCAGTTGTGAAATTGTTGTATCGCTTTCGGTTCATTATTGAGAAAACAATAGCTTTAAGCCAAGTAGTGCCAGATTTTGGATTGGTAGCCAAATAAACGTCAGTTGGTCGAGGCTTGAAGCGTTGTTGCACCCACATGACTCCTTCGAGACCAATCTTTGGTTGGAACCAAAAGCCTTGATATTGGCAGAGGTGCAGAGTTGACCAGCCTCTGTATTTCGGAAGGGTTGCCATTATGTCTCTGTAGCCCTTGTAGATTCTTTCGATTTCCTCTTCTTCTTCTTTTGGTCTGGGAACAAAACAGTTTTGAGCTGTGATAAGGGCCGCCATGAATAAAGACTGTGTGAAGAGAAATTTTGCTTATGTGTCGGAATAAATTAAGGAAACAAGTTTATTTATGGTAGACATTTTATCTCCCTCAATCTATCATTTTCAGAGTAATGATACAAGCACATGAAATTATACATAAAAGTAACGTATATCAGATTATTCTTCAGTTAACGTCTTTAGCGTATGCTAACATTCAAAAAAAAAAAATTGGTCGTTTAATCTCAAATTATTGTAACTTACATCTTTTATGTGAACCACACAAATTGTGAGTCCCATAATTTTGTGTGGTTCACATGAGAGTAGGGATGGCAATGGGCACCGCCCGCAGTGGGTTTGCCATTATCAAACCCAAATCCGCACAAAATTTAAATTACTAAACCCACCCGTAACCCGCAGCAGGTTTTAAATTTTTTAAAAAAATCCACCTGCAGCGGGTTTTAACAATTACCAAACCCGCAATGGTACCCGGTGGATTTTTTGCGGGTTTTCATATTTAAAATAAAAAATATTTAATATATAAATTTATAATAATAACCTCAAATTCCATATATTTTATATTTAAACAATGTAAATAAAAAATTAAAATTTCAGTATCAATCCAACACAAATTCTCAAATTTAAGTATAAATTACACAAATCCAAAATGTAAATAAAAAATTAAAATTTCAATATCAATCCAACACAAATTCTCAAATTTAAGTATAAATTACACAAATCCATTTAAAAAACACAAATTAGTATCTAAAAATAATAATTACATTTCATATTATCATTTAAAAAAAGATCTAAGAGAATATATTTATTTCATTCACCACCATAAGCACCCATCCAACACAATGCCTATAATAATAATTAAGATTAATATTTTCAAATACTAATTCGAAGGGAAACGTCTTTAGTTTTCTTTAGGTTATGACTTTAGAATATGAGATGGACCACATACACACATACACAACTTTGAACCTTCGACTATTTGGTAATTTGAATAATGACATTATTTTCTTTATACATTTTTAGATTAAAATTAAATTAAAAATATTTGAAAAAAATATTGTGGGTTTGGTGGATATCCATGTGGGTATCCACTGGATATAAGGTTAATACCAAACTCACCCGGATCCATGCGCGGGTTTTAATTTATAATACTAAACCCGCCCGCAACAGATAAAATTACCCGCAACGGGCGGGTTTTGGCGGGTGGGTTTGGCGGGTTTGCGGGTACAATTGCCATCCCTACATGAGAGGTGTAAGTTACAATAATTCTTGCAACCCCTTCCACTCATGTTTATTTGACATTTCTTCATAAGTATTAAGCCAATTTCTAACTACATCCATAAACCCATTTTAATTAGCTCCTTACATTATTTTCTATCTATAACACTTTCATTATGTGTTGCACCTATATCACAACAACCCCTCTTTACTATTTTGAGACTCAATCATTGACATGTTCAATTTAGAACCTTACACTCTTTTTTAATTACAATTTATTTTTGTTAAGTTCATTATTTATAGAGTTGGCATCTTGTGGCAAGTTTAGTTAATTTGAAATTTTATTTATTGCATTTCTTATAATAGAGATTAATTTATTAATTCCTTAATTTAGTGAGATTCCAATTTATTAGGAATATTTGTTTCCTAATTTAATTAGATGTCTAATTTAGAAAGTCTATTAGTGATATGATTCTATAATTGGCGCATGAGATCTATTTAAAGCAAGAAGTTGGTTCAAACAGGAGGTTGATTAAATGCTCTATATATTTCTTGGGAGACAAGTAAGACAATAAGATCATATTTATTCATATTCAAATTCATGGGAATTAAAAGAGGAAAGAAACTCTTATTTGGAAAGAATCCAAGTCTTTTAAGATTTGCTATTTTGGTGAAACCCCAGTGCCAATATAAAGAGATGTATTTCACAATTGAACACACGCACAACACAGAGCATAAAGTAGAGAAGCAAAATTCGGCCTCCTCCCTAAAGAATCCGGATTTGGCGCATAATGTTGTATTGATTTATTTATTAATCTTCTTTTCATCTCTGTGGAGAGTTTATGTGGATCTTGAATCACTAGACATTGAATAATTGAAGAATTGTTATTGATTACTTTGCGAAGTGCCTTGAGGATCATGGATCAAGAAGGTTTGTAAGTATCCAAGAGAAGCATATTCAGTCTAAGGTTGGGTAAACTGTATGGTGATAAATTGTAAGTAGGAGTCTTAAGTTTGGTAAATCCATAAGTTGTAATATCTCAACCTGGTGAATTGCTTTTCATCTGGGCGTGGCCTCGTGGATGTAGGATTGATTAATCCGAGCCACGTAAAAATCTTCATGTCATTAATTTTCTGCAATTTATTGTGTTTTTAGAAAATTAATATTTTTTATACGGATGAACAATAACAATGAACAATATTTTAAAAAATTAATTAAGTTGTTAATTTTTTATTTTTTATTGCCTACATCTATTTGTGATAGATCAAAATTCCTTTCAATTGATATCAAAGCGGGACATTAACTGTTTATTTTGTGAGATTCTTGGAATCTATATCTATTTTACAAGTATAAGTTTGCAAAGAGAGGGAGGCTTTTTGGCTCGTCCACCTGTACTAGATGGGACGAATTATTCTTATTGGAAGCAAATGATGGAAATTTATCTGACATTTATTGATGGAAGAAGTTTGGCATGCAATTCAGCAAAACAAGTAGAAAGGTCAGCAATATCGTGCTCTTGTTTCAAAATGGTAGCCTCGAGATGGGCAAGATTAGGAGCAAAAGAAGTAGACGGAGGAGAAGAGCAAATCGAGGCTGCAACAAAAGTAGGAAGGTCATGAAGAGTACCAGGAGGAGCTCGACTGGTGAGGGTGCGTGTGGCGGTGGCTGGTGGTCGGTGACGGCTGCATGAACAATGGTGGCAATAGTGGTGATCCTAGGCTCAAAGATGAAAGGTCCAGAGTGAAAACTATCTTTACTAGGATCACTTTCCATGGAATCATTTTCACTTGAATGCATGGATTCTTTAGGAGGTATTTGTCCAAATTTGGGACCAAAATCCTCATCATCATCAAGCATATGAATCTCATTAGGTCGTCCACACCTAGAACAAAGGTAGGGTGAAAGATTGTGACGACTCTTAGAATTAGGTTGAGCATGAGAGTTCTCACTTACGTTAAGCTTAGAGAGAGTGGGAGCCATGGAAGAGGAATATTAAAAACAAGGAAAAATCAAACAAGAAGAATAAAAAAATTATGGACCAGCCGAAAGAAAGAATAAGGAAGCCACAAACTTGAATGCAAAACAATGATTTAGGGACTTCCTTATATAGAAGAACTTGTCTTGTTCAAGTAAGATTTGGAAATCCAACTCACATAAGGAAAGAATTAATAAAGAGGATTTTATTCCAATTTAATGCACCAACTCAAACAAGTAAGAAATATACAGGAAAATACCAAAAGCGAAATGACATGCATGATATTTTACGAAATAGACACACAGTGCAGAGCAGAGAACTTCAAAATTCAATTGATAATGAATGAAATAGAATCAGAATGCGATCTTCATATCGTTTGAAAAACTTATTTATCAGCTTTTCATAGGATTTTACAAAACCGAATTTAGAGAGAATAGAGGAAGCTGAGATTGAGGCTTAAGAAAAATTTCTTCTTTTGTGTAGTTCAATTTCTTGTAGTATATTTCAAAAGCTTGTTAAATAAAATAAGTGTTTTATTTTTCAACATGAGCAGCTAATTTTCTGAGCTGAGGTGAAAGGCGAAGCTTAAGAATTCAAATTATTGATTACTTACTCTCTCAATTGAGTCTTAAAGTTTATTTTCTTTGTCGTATTTTTCTTCCTTACCAGTTTCTTTTATGTCATGTTTATTTTATAGATCTAGATCTCTTCAATTTTATCTAGGACTTTGACATAATGTCAATACTTCAATTTAGTTGTGGCACATTATGTACTTGGTCCTATATTTATCACACTAATGATTGGTTAAAAATCAAATGATATAATAATTAACTTATAAAATAAATGTAAAATATAAATATGAGAGAGTGTTATAACCATAATTTGAAATCCGATAGTGGATCACGTAACCTTAGTATATTTTTAAATTGACTCCTATTAATTTCTTTTCCTGCATTTAATTTTCTTTGTTTAATACTTGATTGTAAATTTCCAGTGGTTCAATCTTGGACTCAATGAGTTATATTATAATTAGAAACTCTTATACTTGAGAGTAAACAACACTCTTGAGTCGTGTCACCCTTCATTTATTTAAATTTATAGCATATATATGTTAGGGTAATTTCTGCTTATATCCATTTTTTTTTAATTTCATTTAACACCTCCACTCTTTTTACTTACTATTTCTAATAAATTATTACACTACTAATTACTAAGATTTATTTTGTTAATAAATTTAAATAATTTTATTACACCAATAGAAAAATATTAAAACATATAATGCCTAGTAGCCAACATTGATATGGAGTGGAAGATTAAAGTAAATTTTGGTCTTCATGATTCATGAACATTATACCGTATATATATATGTAATGGATTATTATTTAGTACTTATTTGGAGATGATGAATTATTATTTATAATAGCAAAATAGAAAAAGTAAGCGGTAGTAACATTGAAAATGATGGGAATCTCTTCCTTTTCCCCATTTGAATGGACTACTACAACTACGCAGCCACACGTCTACGCTTTATATATATAGATAATCAAATTATTAATAAAAATTGATGACAAAATCAATGGTAATTTCCAATCCTTGTGAATATGTAATTTTTATTCTTTTTCTGCTCTGGTATAATATTAGTGAGTAAAGTAGAAAATGACCATTAATCAAAAGAAAGAAGAAACACAAACTAATTCATATTTATATTTCCTAGTTGCGTTGATTCACATAAGTTGTAATTAATAGTAATAATGAGACCAACACCAAAATTTGCCCTTTTTTTTCCATAATATGGCTGCCAAATTGATATAGTGGTTGATGATCAAATTAAATTATAATAATTACTATTTTTTAATAAAAATAATATTTATATCTATTAATTACTAAAATTTCTTTAATTAATAAATTTAAATAATATTAGTAAACATATAATGTGAGTTTTAAAATATATATTGCGCCATGTGTCCATAATTATTACAAAATATAATTCCAGAATAAATGAAAATAAAATTACCCTTGATCTAGAGTAAAATCAGTTTATGGTTACATGAAGAACTACATACTAAACCATAAAAAAAAAAAAAAACTAGAAAAGACTATTGACCTAATCTGAAAATATAGCAATCAATGGCGCACATGATTACTAATAAAATCACGAGTCCAAAGTCGAATATAGCTTAAAGAAGTTATAAATCTAACAGTGCAAAATAAAGGAAAAGATGGACGGTGGAGATCTTGATCTAAAATTAAAATCTCCCACCAAACCCCACCTTTCTCCGTTTATAAATGCATGCCAAAATATTTGAGAAAGGACTTTTGATCATTTTCTCATTAGTCAAAAAGAAAACCAGAACTTGAATTTACCCAAAAAAAAAAAACACAAAATTAGCAAAGTGTTGAAGTGCCCCCTTAAGCACATGCTCCAGTTAAATTTATGGAGAAGCATCAAGAAACAAGAAACATCTTTAATCAAGAACAAGAAACAACTTCACTTGTAAAGAACGATAAGATATAATTCAAACCGTTGGTTTATTTAAATTATAAACTAGACTATTAAATGATATTTTGTCTTTTATATACAATAAAAAAATTTAAATATATATAATGTCTGTTCATACTACATAAAATATTTTACTAAATTATAGTTTAGTACAGCCTAATGTGATAAAATCTAATGCAATACAATTTAATGTAATACATAATAACAAAACAAATGTACCCATAAGATAAGAATACTTGAATGAAATAACATGATGAAATAAGAGTATAAAAATTATAATAATTTTTGTAATAAAGCTATTGGAGTTACACAATTTGTTATGAATGTAAGAAAAAATACTATAATATTTATTAAAAAGAGTGTAAAGTATTAAATAAATTTAAATACATATAATGTCAGTCCATACTACATAAAATATTTTACTAAATTATAGCTTAGTACATCCTAATGTGATAAAATATTAATGTGTAAGAAAAAAATACTAAAAAATCAAATGCAATACAATTTAATGCAACACGTAATGACAAACCAAATGTACCCATAAGATAAGAATACTTGAATTAAATAACATGATAAAATAAGAGTATAAAAAATTATAATAATATTTGTAATAAAGCTATTGGAGTTACACAATTTGTTATTAATGTAAGAAAAAATACTATAATATTTATTAAAAAGAGTGTAAAGTATTAAATAAATTTAAATACATATAATGTCAGTCCATACTACATAAAATATTTTACTAAATTATAGCTTAGTACATCCTAATGTGATAAAATATTAATGTGTAAGAAAAAAATACTAAAAAATCAAATACAATACAATTTAATGCAACACATAATGATAAACCAAATGTACCCATAAGATAAGAATACTTTAATTAAATAACATGATAAAATAAGAGTATAAAAAATTATAATAATTTTTATAATAAAGCTATTGGAGTTACACAATTTGTTATTAATGTAAGAAAAAATACTATAATATTTATAAAAAAAATTGTCAATAAAAAGAGTGTAAAGTATTAATTAAAATTTAATAGTGGATGTAAATAAATACCTTTATATTTAGAATAAATTGTAATTAAAAAGGAGTGAAAGGTTCTAAATTAAACATGTCAACGATTCAGTCTCAAATCAGTAAAGAGGGGGTATTATGACACAGGTGCAGTATAGAATAAAAAGTTGTAGATATCAAATAGCATAAGGAGATAATTGTCACGAAAGGGGTTATAGGAAAAGAACCGACATGGTACCGTACCACTCTGCAACATCGCTACACTTTCAAGAACATAGTGTTTTTATTTTTTTTTGTGCCCCCCAAGATTTTGAACTGTAATATTCCCAGAAGAAATTGTGTATTTTCAAACTTTCGCTAAAGGTAAACGAAATATTGATAAAATTTCTCATGTTTGTATTTAGGAAAATGCTATTTTTTTTCAGGTTAAATTCTAAATTAAACCAAAACAACGTCGTTTTAATTTTATTTTTTTTCATTTTATTTTCATTTTTATTTTCATAAAACGTAGTTGTTTCAGCCTAGTAAAAATAAAACCAACTAAAGCAGAAAATTGTCTGTGTTTGATGAATGAATCATATCTCAAGGAAAATGAAACTTCACCGAATCAAAAAAACCTTGCTCCATACTTAGCTTAATAGAAAGTCAAAAAAACCCCAGCTCAAAATAAAATTTTCTCAACGAAGCGAACCTCATAGTTCATAAAACGGACACTGAATTAGATATAATATTTTTTTTTTTTGGAATCAAAATAAGATCATAACTAAAAATAATTAACATAGCAAAACGATCCAGCACATGCAAAAATTTATCCTGCCTTCCATGTTCCTTCCATCTTCCCAAAATGGCCATCACGACAACCAAACTGAAATACAAGTAAGCAACTCAAGAGGGGGAGTGAATTGAGATTCTAAAAAAAATTATGCAATACAATTCGCTCAACAATTTAATCTATTGCCTTAATCAAATTGAAAACAATAAATTCAATCATGCACAATATTAAAAGAGTAAGGGAAGAGAAAACAAACACAATGATTTTTACGTGGTTCGGCAATCCCCGCCTACGTCCACGCCTCCAAGCTCACCGGGCTTGAGGATTTCACTAAGCTAGCCTCCCAAGGCTTCAAACGCTTACAATTGACTTCCAAGGTGTCAATGGACCTTTACAACAAGAGATTATCCCCAATCTCTTAACCCAAGTGTATCCCAACACTTACAATCACTCAAAGTAAAAGATTACAAATTGTTTTTCTCTCACACAATATTTAAGATTACAAATCAATGCCCAATGTGTGAATAGATGAAGAGAAAATGTGTTTAAAGCTCTATGAAGATTGTATTCTCGAATATAAGCTCAATGGTTGTGTTGTGATCAACCCTTGTTTGAATTTGAATGAGCTTATTTATAGCTGCAGCTGAAAACTAGCCGTTATTGACTTTCTGCACACTGTCGGATCGCCGTTAGCTAGATGTCGGATCGCCGTTTGAATGGTCAATATGACCGTTGGGGCTGATTTTCAAATTGTCGGATCGCCGTTATCTAGATGTCGGATCGCCGTTAGTGTCCAGAGACTAATCTTCAATTCTGTTAGATGTCGGCGAGCCGTTATCACGAAGTCGGATCGCCGTTAGTGTCCAGAGGCTGATCTTCAATTCTGCTCGATGTCGGCGAGCCGTTAACAAAATGTCGGATCGCCGTTTTCTACAGTGACTGCTACAGTGACTACTACAGTGCACTATTTTGTAAAATAATAGTTTGACCCTCAAACTTTATATAACTGTACTATGGCCCAAAACGGTATGAAACTTTGCAAATAAGTCCAATTTCAGAATTTCTAAATAATACTTTGTTAATCCCAAAACTTTCTGAAATTATGGTATAGCCAAAAATGCTATGACACTTTTCAAATAAGTCCTTCACCAAAATTTCAAGCAATACTTCTTTATTTCAAAGTTTTCAAAATTCTTTCAATTAAACCATAAACTTTAAAAAACAACCAATTTCAAAAAATCATTTTTCCATTAAATATGAAACATTTATAATGTGAAAATAATGATTTATTTAAAAAGAATAAAAACAATCAATTTCATAAAATCATTTTTCCATTAAATATAAAACCTTTAAAATGTGAAAATAATGATTTATTTAAGATGTATAAAAAATAATTTGATCTTAAAAGATTAATCATTCTTAATCTTGTTTGTTATCATCAAAATCAATATTATGGAAACATATATGTTAACAATCTCCCCCTTTTTGATGATGACAAACATTTCATGTATTTAAAGAATGATTCCACAAATTGCTCCCTCTAAATATAATCTTCTTTTACAATTTGCCAATTAGCTAAATTACCATATTTAAATACATGGATTTTTCTCCCCCTCATCATCAAAAAGAAAAAACTTAATTGGCAAAAAAAATAGCAATTTTTTTTTTTAAATTCGAAAACATGTATTCTTCTCCCCCTTCATCATAAAAAAGAAAACGTAAAGGAAAATAATAAGAGTAGGAAATTTGTTACCCATGTTGTCCGAATAGAAATTTCGACAAAATCTCCCCCTAACAACAAGCATCACCTCAAATACAAATTTAGTAATATTACTCATAAATTATCATCATATCTCAAAATCATCAAGTACTCACCATAATCACATATCATCAAAATCATCAAAAGAATATTCAAAGTGCATATTATTCTAAAACATATTATATGCTCCCCCTAAATATATGGCCAATTTAAAAAATTAACCAAAATGATATTATCCACAAACATGTCATATTTGTCTCCCCCTTCACAAAAAATAGATAGATGCAATCAAAACAAGAGCAAAAAAAAAAAATCAATAAAGATATTACCAATTTTGTGCGAGCAAAAATTTCGACATAGTCTCCCCTTAAAATGCACAAATCCTCAAATACACAACATAGTTAAAAACACTTCCATATAAGCTTAAACAATATCAACAACTCCATCAATTCATCAAGCAATATACATATAATCATCAATCATCAAATTCAATATGAATTCCCCCAACACTTATAACAATTATATCCGAGAATCCCATAATCATATATCAACCATTAAAAGAATGCTCAAAATGCATATTATTTCCCCCAATTTACATCATTAAAAAGATTTATTACTTTGTCTCCCCCTTTGGACAATAAAAATGTTCAAAAAGCATATTATCCAAAATAGAACAAGTAATAAGCTAAGCAAGGGAATGCAAAAGTCATAAGAGCATAATGGCAATATATAGATGATCAAAATCAACATATGCTTAAGAATCTCAAAGTAGATGTATTTCTCCCTTATATCTCATATCTCCCTCTTGATCATCAAAAAGTCAAGATAAGCACATTAGTTCCACATTATCCAAATATGAAACATCCAAATGATAATTAATTCAAACAAATAATTCATCCAACAAGCATACAATCATGAAGCATATAAGCATTCAAAACTTAATAAAATGCAGAAAGGTCAAATTCGGAATAAAAACTGTATTGATTGAGCCAGAAGTAACATGCAAGCTATATACCGTTGGAAAGATAATTAAGTTAGCTTTCCAATAAATTTTACAGAGCTGGATTTGGAGTTCTCTAGAAGGAGTTATGACCAATTCATTACAGCTTGTGCAGACTAGAGATTTTCACAATAATTAAACATATAAGCATTCAAAAGTGAATAAATCAAACACACCACTTAACTATCACGCTTAAACACTTCATAAACATTAACATCAAACAAATCCATCATGATGAGTTGATAAGCTATCATGATAAAACACTCAATGTTAAACACAATGATAATTCAATCATGTAAACATACAAGGATATTTTCGCAAATTCATTTATCATGATTCATTCAACAAAATTAATATGGCAAGAATTGTTACCAAAACAATTAAATCATCTTGCCTCATCTTTTTCTCCTAGATCATGCTCAAATGATTATCCTCACAAGCTTTCATCAAGGAACTTCTCCACCATTCCTTGATTGTGGTACCTACAAAACAAATTCAAGTTGTGTGCTTTGGTACCCAAATACTCTTGGGTCCTTGAACGTTAGATTTAGTTCCTTTTGGAACCCAAATACATTTGACTCCATAATATACATTTCTCTTAATAGGACAACCAAGCTTCATGTGACCGTTTTGATTACAATAATGACATACAACTTGATTGTTTGTGGAGGTATCCTTAACAAAATAATTCTTATAATATTTTTGTTTCAAGTAAGGCTTATACCCAAGTCCTCCTTTATCAAACACACATTTTTGTGAATTAAGCATGTTATCCAACATCTTTTGCCCATTTGTGAATTTTAAAACAATCTCATTCAACTCATTGCTCCTTTTCTTAAGTGTTTCATTTTCATTTATTAATTCATCAACATGTGATTTCTCATGCTCATGCTCATACGAATAACTTTGTTTACATGTGAATGATGCAATTTTATCATGCAACATTTTATTATCTAACTCTAGTCCTTTAATCTTTTCATTTAATGAATCATTGCATTTTTGTAAAGCATCCTTTTCATTTTTCAAGTCATCTACATATGATTCTAGATGCTCATGTGAAGTGTTAGGTTTCTCATTTGATAATGCAACTTTATCATGCAATGTTTTATTCTCTAATTCTAGGCATGTAATCTTTGCACTTAGAGATTCATTCTCATTTGTGAGCTTTACCATTTTCTTTTTAAGACATGCATTCTTTCTACCAATTTTTATCCAATTATCATGCAATTCTTTAAAAGCATCATATAATTCATCATAAGTAGAAAGATCATTTACCTCATCAAGTTCATCATCCGATTCATCTCCAATTGCCATGAGAGCTAGATTTGTCATTTCTTGATGTTCTTCTCCATCACTTGTTTCCTCATCGCTATCATCCCATGTGGCTACCATTGCTTTCTTCTTGAGTTTGTTGAGAAGAGGACATTCCGGTCGTATGTGTCCGGGCTTCTTGCATTCATAACAAGTAATTACTTCCTTCTTCTCCTTTCGGTTCTTGAGGTCTCTAGATTTTCTTCGCTCACCGGATTTCTTAAAAAGTTTTCTGAACCTCCTAGCCAGCATATCCATCTCCTCCTCATCCAGCTCGCTTTCCTCATCACTTTCATGTTTCAAGGCTTTGAGAGCAATGCTTTTCTTCTTCTCCTCATTGCCTCTTTCGGCTGCCAAGTCTTCCTCATAAGAAATAAGAGAACCAATTAAATCATCAATAGGTAATACATTTAAATCTTTGGCTTCCTCAATGGCAGTCCTTTTTGGTCTCCATTCCTTAGGTAGTGACCTAATGATTTTCTTAACTTTCTCACAATTTGAAAAGGTCTTTCCTAGGGCTCCTAGAGTGTTCACTATGTCCGTAAATCTAGTGTACATAGAATACACACTCTCATTTTGTTCCATTTGAAACAATTCATATTGTCGAGTGTACCTACTAATTTTAGACTCTTTCACTTGATTTGTGCCTTCATAAACAACTTCAAGTTTGTGCCAAATTTCATTAGCACTTTCACAACTAGATACTCTATGAAACTCTTTCTTATCTAGTGCACAAAATAAGGCATTCATAGCTTTGGAGTTTAGAGAGGCTTTTCTCTTTTCCAATTCATTCCATTCCCTTGAAGGTTTTGGAATATCTTCCCCGACTTCGTTTTTAGTCAAAGGCATAAATGGACCATCACAAACAATTTCCCAAATATTATAATCTAAAGCTTGTAAATAAATTCTCATCCTAGTTTTCCAATATGGGTAGTCATTACCGTCAAAGAACGGTGGTCTAATTGTGGATTGCCCTTCTCTAAAGGTTGAGTCATTTAGGGTTGCCATGGATCTTTTACTCTAGACGATTAAGTCTTAACAAGAGAACGAGGCTCTGATACCAATTGAAATACAAGTAAGCAACCCAAGAGGGGGGGTGAATTGGGATTCTAAAAAAAATTATGCAATACAATTCGCTCAACAATTTAATCTATTGCCTTAATCAAATTGAAAACAATAAATTCAATCATGCACAATATTAAAAGAGTAAGGGAAGAGAAAACAAACACAATGATTTTTACGTGGTTCGGCAATCCCCGCCTACGTCCACGCCTCCAAGCTCACCGGGCTTGAGGATTTCACTAAGCTAGCCTCCCAAGGCTTCAAACGCTTACAATTGACTTCCAAGGTGTCAATGGACCTTTACAACAAGAGATTATCCCCAATCTCTTAACCCAAGTGTATCCCAACACTTACAATCACTCAAAGTAAAAGATTACAAATTGTTTTTCTCTCACACAATATTTAAGATTACAAATCAATGCCCAATGTGTGAATAGATGAAGAGAAAATGTGTTTAAAGCTCTATGAAGATTGTATTCTCGAATATAAGCTCAATGGTTGTGTTGTGATCAACCCTTGTTTGAATTTGAATGAGCTTATTTATAGCTGCAGCTGAAAACTAGCCGTTATTGACTTTCTGCACACTGTCGGATCGCCGTTAGCTAGATGTCGGATCGCCGTTTGAATGGTCAATATGACCGTTGGGGCTGATTTTCAAATTGTCGGATCGCCGTTATCTAGATGTCGGATCGCCGTTAGTGTCCAGAGACTAATCTTCAATTCTGTTAGATGTCGGCGAGCCGTTATCACGAAGTCGGATCGCCGTTAGTGTCCAGAGGCTGATCTTCAATTCTGCTCGATGTCGGCGAGCCGTTAACAAAATGTCGGATCGCCGTTTTCTACAGTGACTGCTACAGTGACTACTACAGTGCACTATTTTGTAAAATAATAGTTTGACCCTCAAACTTTATATAACTGTACTATGGCCCAAAACGGTATGAAACTTTGCAAATAAGTCCAATTTCAGAATTTCTAAATAATACTTTGTTAATCCCAAAACTTTCTGAAATTATGGTATAGCCAAAAATGCTATGACACTTTTCAAATAAGTCCTTCACCAAAATTTCAAGCAATACTTCTTTATTTCAAAGTTTTCAAAATTCTTTCAATTAAACCATAAACTTTAAAAAACAACCAATTTCAAAAAATCATTTTTCCATTAAATATGAAACATTTATAATGTGAAAATAATGATTTATTTAAAAAGAATAAAAACAATCAATTTCATAAAATCATTTTTCCATTAAATATAAAACCTTTAAAATGTGAAAATAATGATTTATTTAAGATGTATAAAAAATAATTTGATCTTAAAAGATTAATCATTCTTAATCTTGTTTGTTATCATCAAAATCAATATTATGGAAACATATATATTAACACAAACACCAACTTATTTCATTCAACAAAATAGACCAATCAACAGCTCATCAATCTTAAATAACAAAACAAAAACATAAATTAAATCCTAAGTATGCAAGCAATTCCAAATTGTTTCTATCCAAAAAAAAAAAAAGTCAATCATCATCGTATTTCTATTATATACGCCAATTATATACTCAGCAAGCACAACATTTCCACGCGCCACTAAGGCGTAGATCAGCGATTTCTGGCTCATTTTGATGAGACTAATTCAGTTGAGCTGAGATGAGATGAGATATGGGCTTGTTTTTATTTTTTTTGTTTTAAAGCTCCGAGAGGTCTCTCTCTCCTCTCCGATTTTGTTTGTTGCTATGCTTCGCTTTTTTAGGAGACACAAAGAGAGAGAGAGAGAGAGAGAGAGAGAGGAAGATGAAAACAAAGAGGAGAGGAACGTTTGCTTTTGCTAGGGTGAAACGGTAGCGTTTCGTGAAAAAGAGGAAACGACGTCGTTTTGTTTTAACTTTCGGGGTTTGACCCGAGGTAAATAGTAGAATTCTTGTATTTATACTCTCGAATAGTGCTAAAGAGAGAGAAGCACGAGAGAAAGACGAGAGAATTTTACCCACTCTCTCTACCCACTCATTTTCTTTATACCTCTTTTTTTTATTATTTCTCTCGTCTTTTTCTAGTGTTTCTCTACACCAAGTATTTTCCTATACTCTCTAGCTTTAGTTAATGATATGAATCATATATATTTGACCTTCCTATAGAATAACTAGGAACAAGCAAAATATGATTATCATGATCAGCGTATAGGTTATCACCTTTTTTCTCGACATTATTAGTAAATTGTATTAAAAGTGCTAAATTGGCCAATCACTTATTTTTCATAAGAGAACTCAAAATGAATTAGGATAAAATCTAACAACATAAAAAAAGTAATCCACACTAAAATCTAATAAGGTACTTGAGAAAGTTTTTAAATCCAGCCTAATTTATCCCACCTCAACTATTGTATGTGAGATTGAGGACCATATCCAATAAGAAAACTTGGAAAAAAAAGAGAGGGAGAAAGAGACACCGCAATGCCCATAAATACAACACAACACAGTAACTGAATTTGAAGGAAGAAATAAATTTCTAAGATCCCCTGACTTTATCCAGTAAGCTGATGACTCCATCATCCCTCATCCCTATGCACCGTCATTATAGTCAAATTAATTGTGACTACAACGCAAGTATCCACTCCCAAAAGACCTATCCCTATCGAAATAACACTAAAAAAAAAAAAAATTCAAAACAACCAAAAAAGTTCATAAGTGAACATTTTTAATGGATCCAGCGTTGTGATAGTGGTATTCCGGACCACAGGATTTTTCTCTATGATTGCTAACAAGTTTATTAGGGGTGGGCACGGGTCGAGTTGAACAAAAAAGTTCATAAGTGAACATTTTTAATGGATCCAGTGTTGTGATAGTGGTATTCCGGACCACAGGATTTTTCTCTATGATTGCTAACAAGTTTACTAGGGGTGGGCACGGGTCGGGTTGATGCTCAACCCGACCCAACCCGCATGTAGAACAGGTTAAAAAATTTTAACCCAATTCAATCCATTGCATATCTCAACCCAACTCGACCCAACCCGCAGTTTTGCGGGTTGGGTTGATTGGATTAGACTTTTAAAAAAATAATTTTTATAGTATAATTAAATAGTGAACAAAAATAAATTAATTAATTAAAGAAATTAAAAAATATATAAAATGTTTAGAACAAACCCAATATTTCAAAGTTTTTATATTTATATTTTTAAATTTTTATATGAAATATCAAAATTTATATAATAATTTTTATATACATACGGGTTGACCGGTTGGGTTAGGTTGATTGGATTTGGTTTTTGAAAAAATCTATTGTTATAGTCTAATTAAATAGTGAACAAAAATAAATAAATAAATTAGATAAACAAAAAAA
>MKYO02013788.1:158019-181934 GCA_002013955.2 Citrus medica
GTTTTATTTTAATTAAGTATTTTATGTATTTTAGGGGCATTATAGTCATTTCATAATAAAGGAGAGATCAGACTGCAAAACGGACATCACTTTTGAACTCAGGACGGTCGAAAACCTTAGGAAGAGCATAAAAGGAAAAATTGCACTATTCACATGTACGGTACTATTCACATGTACGGTACTATTTCACATGTACGGTACTATTCACATGTACGGTACTATTCACGTGTACAATACTGTATATGTTACTGTTCACGACACTGTTCACATAGACGGATGATGACGTGGCATTGACCGATGATGTGGCATTGACTGATGAGGTGTCACGATCCTGTTGGGCTAAAATTCTTATGTACTGTTGATGGTGACGTGGCAGCATATCAGTGGATGAAAAATCTCGCGTACGGTACATGCATCACACAGGATTATTGTCAACCAAACCGCGTTACTGTTCATCCGGGTCAAACCGCGTTACTGTTCATCCGGGTCAAACCGTGTTACTGTTCATCCGGTCAAACCGTGGACTGTTGACTGATGACGTGGCGCAATCCTGAGCGTCCAAACTGTTTTTAATCCGATGGCCATGATTTACTCCATGTATCTATAAAAAGGGGGCCTCCCCCCCCTAATTTGATATCCCTGAATCCATTTTTGGACTCCATTTTCTGTAATTCCCTCTCCATCTTGTATTTTCTTCGTATTTTAATAAATTCCCATTTTGCCCCTAGTTCAATTATGAGTAGCTAATTTTCTTTCAAGCTTGGGTTGAAGGTGAAGTCTCAACATGTGTCATGGGCTTAATTTGGTAAATTTATTTTCTCTTCCCCTCTAGTTTTTGTGGATGTTTTGACTTCTCGTCGACAAATAATAATAATCTTGTCTAGATACCGCCTTGGTTACACCGGCTCTCTAGTATAAGGTTATTATTATTTGGCACGATAAGCCCTTAGCACCATATTGATTAGAGCGTGGTTCATGAGGTGTGGATTCCCCCCTCATGATTTAATTGGCATTAATAAGGATTATTTAGCCCATGATGCATGTTGATACGGATCCAGATACCCAAGTACGTCATTTCAATAGAATTCTCTTCAATTTATTCTCGTCATTTCAATTCCAATTTCAGAATTTATTCTCGTCATTTTAATTTAAGTTTTAGCATATTCCAAATCATTTCCACCACAAATCCAATCATCTCATACAAAATTAATTCTATATATAATTAAAATCCACCTCCTCGTGGGATCGACACTCGTCACCATTAGTCTATACTACAATAGATTCGTGCGCTTGCGAGTTCATTAAAATTTGCACAACAGTAAGCAAACTCAGCATCAAACCATAAATCTTCAAACTTTAGGAGAGGTATCTAAAAATTACTCTTATTGCATATCTACTTGAAAAATGCTTTCCTATTCAATCGGCTTAAATGTTGATGTCGTTCAAATTAGTAGATAATTGTATTTCAACTTTTTAATGGTATTCGAACTGGAAAACACTCTTGACACATGCAAGTTGCCAATAATAGTTATCAGGAAAAACAAAAACTAATTCTGAACTTTTAAACCGTTACTCGGTGACCAACAAAGTATTGACTTTACTGGCAATGGAGCCCCCTTAAGTGGCTTGACTGGATTTGTTCCTCAGTTCGAGTCGCACGAAAGTCGTATTTGTTGGGAAAACATGTGCCTCCCGCTTCGAGCGGAGACTTCTAGTCTAGATTGTGGTACGAGCTTAAAAGTACTTCCCACAGTTGGGGTGCTCTTTAGAATACCTCGTGATTAAGATTAAAAAAAAAAAAGCGTTACTTGGTGATTCTAAAGCATACCAACGAATTTATCTACAAAATCCACGTATTAAATATAGAAATTATAAATAGCAACCAAGAATTTTTAAAATTATTTCTACACTGCCCATTATTTCAATTTTCTCAACTAATCAATTTTCTGTTATGTTTTATCAGAACTTAGGAACTAAAAGATAGTTTTTCCGTTAATGTTAGTTTTTCCATTAATGTTGTAAGTAAATTTTATTGCTGCATAATTACGTATCAATCAATTATTTTGTAGTATTTCTTGAACTCACACAAAACGAGGTTGTTTAGTTGTGTTTTGTTAGCCTTTTATCAAGCTCTAATTTCTTTATTAGTGTTCTCATCAATTGTCCTCGATCATACTCAATCATCCACATTTGGTTTCGGTATCCAGGACTAGGAGGATCGATCAAGACAAAATTGTGACAATATGTATAGTGGGCAGTGATATTTTTCCCTATATTTTGCATCACAGTACCCAATTGTATATACATTCCCTAAAAATTTAAATTACATAATTTTCCAAGTAAATCAAGTTTTATAGGAAAACTACCGCAATAGAGACAAAGCTTTAGAAACAACTACACGATCGACTCGCCTTTGCCATTCATGTTATTTTTCCAGTTTCGCGGGATCTTTTAATTAAATTTTGTGTGTGTGTGATCACGGAGCCAGATAATTATAAGGTATTGGGGACACTTCCCTTTTCCTTACATGGAAAGATTAATTAGGGGCGTTGCTTAATAGCAACTCTTTGTACTTTTGAAAACTAAGAGCTTAAAGAAAATGAAAATTGAAGTAAATTGTAAGTGGGCACTATCGGAATGTAGAGATTTCAGTATATATTTTTCTAATCCACTTCATCATAATTTGAAACTTATGCTGAAATTAGATATTATTTTGGTCTGATTTTTATTCAGCACAAAACTATTATGAGAGCTTAATTTTTAGGGCGGTTTTGTGAATAGTAGGAGATGTTTCACCTTAGAATAATTTTATGGGGATGAATAGAGCTGAGACAATCTTGAAAACAAGAGAAAATAATTGTTAGAGGCAATGACAACAACAACACTCTGATATTGAAATTAGATAAGTGTTGTTGAGGATGATGAGTTTTAGAGAAACCCTTATAAAAGCGAGAAATTGAGAATTGGGAGGAAGAAAGTTATTCTTTTTGGATTTGTGGCAAACTGTAATAAGTTATTTCTATCCTTAGATAGGGCTTTTGAGTAATTTAACTATTCAACTTAAATCATTTAATCTCTTTAGGATTGGGCACACATCAAGTGTGAGACTGTCCTTAGTGTTAGCAGGTGTTAACCATGAGCAAATTGAGCTTTTGGAGCAGCTCATTCCACTTTTGGTGGTTCATATAACAGTTGAGTTGGTCTCCTCTTTCACTCTTGGTGCATGTGATTATTGAAAAATATTTTGAGACTACCTATGTGAAGATCATATCTTACTAACATATAGCAATTTTAGTGGAAGGACTGTCATTATTACAGTGGCCCTCCATCAATATGTGGCAATCTCAAGATAGTTTGAGAGACAATTTATGTACTTTCTACGTTGATAGTGTGGTTAATGTTTTTTTCTTGAGATCTTTCCATTCTACCCCAACTGTTTGAATCTCCTCTTCATATTTTGCAAGGGCCAATTGTTCATGGTGCTAATGTAGCGTGACTCTAATTGTATGATCCAAACTTTACCACCAATAAATATGTCTTGAGTTTTATACATTCTTTTTTTATATATATTATTGTTTGATTAGTATATAATTATTTATACTTTTATTCAATAATTATTAATTGTTCTTTTATATTTAACTTTTTCGCAACATAAAATGTAAATCTCACGTTCGATACAAGATAATGAAATAGGGAGAGCATTTTACTGTTTTGTGAATCTATTCAATCCGAATAGTAGGGTTAAAAATGATATTAATTAATCAACTGAACTCGTTTTTTAAACTTGAAATGCATGCAACGGCGAGGTGTTATCACTTCGGTGGTAAGTAACGGGATTTTGCTTGATTGATGCATGTGATCCGCGATACATTGAGATATCAAAACATTAATGCGCTTCGGCCAATGCAAGTCAGTTTTTTCTTTTTCTTTTTCTTTTTTTTTTTTACTTTAGCTCGACCGTACGTGGTACGTAATGAATAAAGAGAAAATTTGATAATAATGATTGGAATCTTGATATTTGAATCTGGTCGCAAATCGCATGTGATAAATACATCATGTTAACATTAATAACTAATTTAATGTGGTTAATAAAGGCCTATTTGGCTCTTTTTCACGGTAGCTGGTTAATTACCAGTCTAGTTGCTGGAGTGTTTGGTCCTAATGAATTTCTTAGCTATTGAGCTTGTTTTTTATTTTTATTTTTCTTCTTTTTTATTCGTCCACTTGTATCAGTAAATTGACCAAAAAAAAAAAAGAAATATTGTTTACTTCACGCCCATAATAAGCATTACCTTGACAGTTCTATCTTTTATTTCACAATTGCTATAGCTTAAACCACAAATCTTTATTATCAAATAAAATTTAAATGTAAATCTACCATATTAATTATGGACTCAAGTGTGACTCAAACATATGATTTCTAATATTGCTAAAAATGAATCATATTATATATATAGTGTAATACAGATTAGAGACACTGTACGTAAAAATCTTTTATTTTGGTTTAAAATTGTTTGTGTGGTGAGTGTTACTTCTGGTGCCTTGGTAGCATTTGGTCGTAAGTCCCGATTTGGTTGAAGGGCAGTAAAACCAATTCTTAGCCTTGGATTGTAGCCATACTAACAAGACTAAAACTAAGATTTAAGTTTTTATCCATGGATTCTCTACTCTGTAGAGCATCTTCCGTTTCTAGATCTTCTTCTGGAAGAACTAATGATTCAAAGAATGTGGTTAATTCAGAAGAATTTGTTATTGAAGACTTTAATAAAGCAATTGATAATTGGGAATTACCAATATTTTCTAAAGAAATGATTTACAAAACCAAAAAGTTTGATTTTTTAAAGAATGATTATGTCATAAAAACTGAAGAACGTGATATAATCCTTTCAAAGCCATTTGAAACTATTCATTTATTTTCAAAAAACTCTTTAAAGAAATTAAAAGATAAGAATTTTAATTATATTCACATCGGCTTAATACAAGTCGGCATAAAACCTCTAACGAAAGAAGGTCTTGATGCCTCTATTCTAACTGTCCTAAGAGATGAGCGATTCATCTCTTTTGATTATTCTTTACTAAGTAGTATAGAATCGAGCCTCTGTAAAGGTCCCATTTCATTTAATTGTTATCCAAACATAACAATTTCCCTAAAGGATAAAAACATATTAAGAAGTATAATTTTACAAATCAAGACCCATAATTATCATATGATTGAGGGATCTATCACAGTTGCCTTAATTTTTAAAATCTCTTACAAAGCAATGATTTATGCGTTTAGTACGCAACATAAATTCCAGTCAAAAAGAGAAGAGACTCTTCTCCTGAAGACTGATCTGTCTAAAGCCAACACTGTAATTCCAAAACTCATCCAATGAAAAGATGTCAATCTTCCAAATGAATGGATTCTTGAAGGAGCTAATGCTGCGGTAATTCCAAAACAACTTGAGCCAAATACAGAGTTGCAAAATGTGACTTAGTATTCCGATGGTAAAGTCAAACTGTCCTTTAGGAGATCTACATCTTCCAGATTCTCCGATAAAGACTCTTGTACCAGCATTCCTTCATTAGAAAGGAAATTTTAAAAAATTCCTTCTGTTACAAATCTTCATTTCCAACCTATAAAAAGTCAACCTAGGTTTTCCACCTCGGATATACCTAGTTCTTCTATTCATTCTGTTGACTACACCACTAGTGTTCCTCACCCAATCTACACTAGTCATCAACATGAACAAAGACAGGAAGGGAAAGAACCTTCTCCTCCTACTTCTCCTACATTTTCTGCTGTCACAGAAAATGTCATCAATGTCTTTGAAAAAGATTTTGAACTTGATAAAACTTTATTGCACGATGATTTTTATTCTGATAATAATAAAGAAAAAAGACTTTGGTTTTTTAAACATTTTCTAAATCAAAGAAAAGAAATCCAAGAATTATACTACAAATTTGTTAATTTGCATAAAGTTCACATTCTGTTTTTTGATTGGTTTGATATTTATGCCTCGGAAAATGACAGTTCCTATCCTTTTAAAGAATCAAATCCAATCACAATTCGTAAAAAGATCATTGAATGGAATCTGTCAGATTCTGATAGAATCATTGAATCTGAGCATCCCCCGCTCAGGAGTGTTACCATTGATCATGGTGAATCACCTGTTCAAATTAAAGCCTCACCTTATAAAATTCAAAAGCCTAATGATATAGAGAAAAATTTAGATAGCATTATTCAACAGAATAATTTCTGTAATGCTAATCTAAATACAATAGGAAAACAGTTGACCAGAATAGAAAGGCAATTCCAAAAATCAATTGTTGTTATTCCTCCTTCTATTCCTTCAAAGTCTGATTCCTTAAAAAAGCTTAAGGAACATTTTCAAACCTTTTCAGGTTTCGAAACATAGTCAAAAGACTATTCAAGAATCAAAATCAGATTTCGCTAAAGCCATTAAAGAACAACTTAATCGAATAGAAGCATCTTCTTTTGCTTCTACTTCTAAAGTCCAAATTGCTCCTGATAGTGCTCAATCTAGCAAGATTGGTGTACTAGAACAAGATCAATCTTCTATAGCCTATTCTGACATAGAAGCTTTCAAAGATGAGTCTATCCCTAAAACCAATAAAATCCATTGGGAATTTGCTCTCCCAACTGTGCATACTTCTCCAGATCTTGCCATCGATAATAGACCAAGTGCATTAAACCAATCTTGTTTTAATGCATCCTCAGTCTATGAGTGGAATATTGATGGTATGTCTGAATATAACATCCTAGAATTGTTGCAACAGATGACCATGGCAGCTAATACTTATAAAACTCAGTCGGGAACTTCTGACAAAACCATTGCAGAAATTCTCATTGCTGGGTTTACTGGCCAACTCAAAGGTTGGTGGGACCATCTTCTCACCAAACAGCAACAACTAGACATTCTAAATTCTATTCAAACTGAAGAGGATGGAACACCCATTCTCGATGAATTCAATAGCCCAATTCAGGATGTTGTTACTATCCTGATCCTTACCATATCCCTTCATTTCATAGGTGATCCTTCTCACCTAAGAGATAAAAATGCTGAGTTACTACATAACTTGAGATGTAGGAAACTTAGTGATTTTCAGAGTTATAAAACAACTTTCTTTACCAGACTCTTCCTAAGGGATGATGCAAACTATACCACTTGAAAAGAAAAATTCTTTGCCGGTTTACCAACCCTCTTAGGAGAAAATGTTTGAAACTCCATTAAAGCTATTTATGACAATCACATTCCTTATGATGAACTCACACCTATGGTGAACTAGTAAGTTTTGTCAATAAATAAAGTTGAAAGATCTGTCAAGATTTAAAATTACCAAAACGTCTAAAATGGGAGCTTAGAAAGTCTAAGCAAGAATTAGACAGTTTTTGTAAACAGTTCAATTATGACCCTTTTAAAACCTCCACTTCTAAAGATTGTAATAGTAAGTGTTCTTCGAGACCTTACAAAAAACATTACAAGTCTAAAACTCTTAGGAATCCCTGACCAGATTTTAGAGAACCTTTTTATAAGAAGTCATCGAGACCTTATAAGAAATCTCATTTCTCTAAATGAAAGAATTTTGAACCCTTTTCCTCTTCTAAACCAAAAACCTCTTTTAATTATAAAGAAGTTACATGTTTCAAATGTGGAAAGAAAGGACATACTGCAAAATACTACAGAACGAATAGGAAACTTCAAGAGATTAATCTTGATGAAGAAGTCCTTTCTAAAATTACTCCCTTGCTCACTGAGTCTACTGACTCTGATTCAAATTCCTCCTTAACAGGAGACAGTGATCCTTTACAGGTTGATGAGTTGATTGACTCAGAAACATCTGTTTCAAGTGATTCTGATTCTGAGACCTTTTTAAAGAAAATTAATGTTTTGACCAAAGAGCAAGAAACTTTTCTTGAAATTGTAAAACACATTTCAGACCCATCCTTCAAAAGGAATACCTTAATAAACTTTTAAAAACTCTAGACAAACCAGAAACCTCTAAAGCTCCAATAATAAAAAAGAACACTTATGATCTTACAGAAATTCTGAATAAAAAGAAAACAAAGAATGTAAATCCAAATATTCAAGATCTCCAAAAAGAGATTAAAGAAATTAAACTTGAGATTAAAGAATTAAAAGAAAAACGAAAGAACGATTCAGAAACTATTCAGCTTTTGTTACAAAAACAACTAGAAGACAATTATGATAAAGAAATTGATTCTGATAATGAAAACGATTAACAAAACATTGACAACATCGAATCATTACCCAATGATTTCTTTTTTGTTTTAAAGCAAATCACAACAAGAAAATATTTGATTAAAATTACCTTAAATTTTTTTCTAAAGATTTTGAAATTGACACCATTGCTCTCTTTGGCACTGGTGCTGATTTAAATTGTATCAAATAAGACCTTGTTCCAAAGAAATTCTACGAAAAGACTAATGAAAGACTTTCTGCCGTAAATAATTCAAAATTAAAATTCAAGTTCAAAGTTGATGCCTCAATACGCAACAATGGTTTTGAGTTTAGGACTTCCTTTCTTCTAACAAATGATATTCATCATGCTGTTATTCTAAGAACTCATTTCATAAACCTCATTACTCATTATAATGTCAATTACGATAGTATATCTTTTAAAGAAAAAAAGAAAAAATTAATTTTTCCTTTTATAGAAAACCTAAAACCAGGAATTTGAATATTGTTAAAGCATGTTCTGTCTACCAAAACCAAATAAATGTTTTGCTCAAAACAAAACAAACTGATTTAGCTTGTTTACAAAAAGATTTGAGTCTACAAAGAGTTGAAAACCAATTGAATAATGGGTTTATACAAAGAAAAATTTCTGATTTTAAAACTTTAATTGAAAAAGAAATATGTGCTGATTTACCAAGTGCTTTTTGGAACCGAAAACAACATTTGGTTGATCTGCCATATGAAAACTCTTTTGATGAAAGACAAATCCCTACAAAAGCCCGTCCTATTCAAATGAATATGCATTTAGAACAATATTGTAAAACATAAATCAAAGATTTATAATCTAAAGGACTCATTATCAAATCTAGGTCCCCATGGTCTTGTGCCGCTTTCTAGACTGGTAATAAATTATAAACCCTTGAATAAAGCACTCAAATGGATTAGATATCCTATTCCTAATAAAAAATATTTGCTTCAAAAACTACATTATGCACTCATCTTTTCCAAATTTGATATGAAATCCAGTTTTTGGCAAATTCAAATTTATCCTAAAGACCGTTACAAAACTGCTTTTACTGTTCCATTTGGGCAATACAAATGGATAGTAATGCCTTTTGGTTTGAAAAATACACCCTCAAAATTTCAAAGAATTATGAATGACATTCATAATCCTTTTTTCTGAATTTTGCATTGTTTATATAGATGATGTGTTGATTTTTTTCTCAATTAATTGATCAACATTTCAAACATTTAAAGCTTTTTTATTTGGCAACTAGAAAAGTTGGCCTAGCTATTTCTAGTTCTAAAGTTTCTCTATTCCAAACTAAAGTCAGGTTTCTTGGACATTACATCTCAAAGGGAACTATCACTCCGATAGAAAGATCCCTTGCCTTTACTGACAAGTTTCCTGATAAAATCCTTGATAAAACCCAATTACAAAGATTTTTAGGTAGTCTAAATTATGTTCTTGATTTCTGTCCTAATATCAATAGGATTGCAAAACCACTGCATGATAGATTAAAGAAAACTCATGTTGCATGGTCACAAGAATATACTGAAATTGTTAAATAAATAAAAACCATAGTTAAAAACATTCCATGTTTATTTCTTGCAAATCCTGCATTACCTAAAATTGTTGAAACTGATGCATCAGACTTAGATTATGGTGGGATATTAAAGCAAGTTGAAAATGGTAAAGAACAAATCGTACAATATGTTTATGCACATTGGAATGAATGCCAGAAAAACTATTCTACTATTAAAAAATAAATTCTTTCTATTGTTTTATGTATTTCTAAATTTCAAAGTGATTGGTTAAATAAAAAATTTCTGCTTAGAATTGATTGCAAAGCTGCAAAACATGTTTTAAAAAAAGATGTTCAAAACATTGCATCAAAACATATTTTTGCACGTTGGCAGGTTATTTTAAGTGTTTTTTTATTTTGAGATTGAATTTATTAAAGGGGATACAAATTCTCTCCCTGATTTTCTAACTAGGGAATTTCTCCAAAACAGATAATGCCGCCAAAAAGAAGAGATAAAGGGAAAGGGATCCTCACAGACCTTGTGTCCTAAACACCATCTAAAGCCTCCCAATCTTCTCCACCTACAGAAAAATTACTTTCTTCTGCTATGCCAATCAAGTCTTGGATTGACACAATAGAAGAACAAGAAGCTCAGTCTAAAGCGCTTGCCTCCCAGGAGCAGGTAAATGAATGGATGAAATCCATTTCTAAATCCCCTGAGTTTATGCTTGCATTACAAAGCTTTTCTCAAAGTCAGATTTCTCCTAAAGAAGAAAAATCTATTTCCAAAGAGATTTCTAAAGCTTCTTATCAAAATGTGATTCTTTCTGGTGAAAGTTCATCTTCTCAAATTGTTCTTTCACAAACAAAACTACCAAAGAAAACTTCGGATTAGTTTAATAAAACTCATTTTCAAAATATTTTATCTATGGAGGATGGATTTTATCACGCTGATCTATTTCAAGCGATTTTAAAGTTTTTCCCCAAAGGTTGGTTTTTTAAACCATGAGATTTATCAAAACCCCAACCTTATTATCAAAGCATTTTGGAATTCACTGAATCAGTAAAATTCAAACATTTCTTCCTCAGTGAATCACATTCTGAGCCCGCCTATTCTACGGCAACTATTGTAAAATTCTTGAGCTCAAACCAATAGGATGATCTACTCCACAAATCTAAAGTCTTTCCTCTAAATTTCCAAAACAAAATGAACCATAGCCTATCTTTCTCATATTGGGACTACTAACAGGCTTGGTTTAATACATTTTTCATACAAAATCCCAAAAAGATCCATTCATGGTTATTTTTCTTCAATTCCAAAATAACTGTGCAAAGCCTTCCCAACTGGTTTCAACAGTGGTGGAATTACTTTGGGCCATGCCCAAATATTCTCACTCCAAATGCCATTCACTGTTTAAATCTTTTCAAAACCCATTATATCCCTATAGAGTCGAAACAGTTTCCTCTCTTTCTCTGTTTTTGTACCAATTTCTTTCTTCCCTATGTATGGATGTGGAATTTTCGATACCGTACCCAAGAAGCCCAACTTATTTTACAAAGAACTTTCAAAGTCAAATGGTGGTCCAAGTTTGACGAACAGTCAAAATTGACTGAAGCCATAGTCCAAAAATGGCTTTCCTCAAAAGGCCTCCTAACTCCGAGTTTTAAAGATGTTAAAGCCCAAGGAACTTTCCTATCTCAAAAGTCCAAAGTCCAATCTCTTTTGGCAAGTGCCAAAACAGAAGAAGAATATTTTAAAGTAATGCAACAACTCCTCGCTTCTAGATCCGAGCTTTCTGTTGCCAGCTCATCCGAACATGACAGTGCAGAGCCCTTTATATCCATTGGAGACGACAACGAAGATGATTGCTTCAGAATCTTTCCTTCAATAAAGCATTAAAGTTTATATGTAAAAAAAAGAGTATTTTCCATTCGCAATTTCCATATCTGTAAATTCATTGCAATTCTTGTTATCTGTAAATCAGTATTTACATTTGTATTTGTATTTCTCTGCTAGTAAAGACATCTCTTCGGCACTCCCAAGATGGTCTGGATAAGGATAACTTTTGAAAACGTCTTTCGAGACACAAGTGTGGCCGCACATGTGCCATGTTTTCAAAAGTTAAACCCATTATCCTCTAAAGCATCTCTTCACGTGAAGACTTTGTCAAAAGTTGGAGGCCCCATCCACGTGAAGCTTTTTCAAAAGCAATTATGTTGTCACCACTATCTCTGCATGTGAAGACCAGTTGGAGCATTCGGAGCATTCTTTTTTAAAAGCAATTTTGTATTTAAGAGTGGATGAAGACTAAGACTCATCACTCTTCTTTTTCATTCAAGTCTTCTACTCTCTCTCTCTCTCAAAAAGAAAAGATGAACTGAAGACATAGAGGAAATTTTCCTGTCTTCTGATTTTCCTTTCTTGTTCCTTAAAACATTTTCCTCTTTGTAAAGCCTTCGAATCGAAAAGAAAACTCATGTAAGAATTCAATTTGTAATTTAATTTAAAGATTGTAATTGTAAGTTTCATTTTTAAATTTTCTGTATTTCAAAAGCATGCTTAGCAGGCTGGTCTTCTATATCAGAATCCTACCATAAAAACTGTTACGATTCCTCTAAGGCAAAGAGACCGGATCTTTGTTCTTAGTTGTATTTTCTCTTCTCCCTCCATCCAATCAGAATATTAGTTCTGGGATCCAGATCTAATATTTTCTATAAGCCTTTGTGTTGATTTGATTAAAAAATTTTGATAATTAAAGATTAAAGGTATATCGACTGGCAACTAGGACATGCGAGATATTGATCTGTTCTAAGTCAGATCTGGTCTCAAAGGCAGATTAAGTTCTGCATTGATCTGGTAAAACAACGCCACATACCAATTAAAAAATTACTTAGCATTTAAAATCTTTAATATATTTAATCTTTTGAACACACACACTCCACAATCCTTGGTTGTACTGGTATTAGAGCAACGGGGAGGATAATGTAATACAGATTAGAGACACTGTGCGTATATATATACACTCACACACACACACGTGTACTTATGTATGTATGAATGTATGTAATCTTGCTTCAAATTGTTCTTTTAATTGTCTCAAATAAAAAATTCGTATAATTCATTAATAACTCTATATAAGAAGAGTTCTGTTATTTGCCCTGGGTCAAACCCCGAAATGGCAGCATAGGTCGTCGTTTTCGGCTCTTTTTTTTTTTTTTTGCTTTGATTCTGTGAAGCTTGATTAGTTAATTCTGTTATATAACTAAGTGGCGTGCTGAGTCAGCATTTTGTGTGGGCCCAGAGTTAGTTAAATTTGTTACTACTAACAGCTGGACAACAGAGCTATATATACATAGCTTAGCGCTGATCAACAGAGATATTACAGTCACGATTTGGAGAGACCTAGGGTGAGATAGAAAATTCTCTGTATGAGAGATTTAATCTTTGTCATCAATACTCTCATTGTAAACACTTTGTGAAATAAAAGCTTCAAGCCCAGAGGGGTTTATTTGGTCGTGGATGTAGGTACTTTGGTACTGAACCACGTTATATTGTGTGTATTGTTTCTGGTTCATCTTCTTCCTGTTATCTGGTTATTACTTACTTTGATCTGGTTAGCTTTCTTGGTTAAATATAGTTGATCTTGATCGATTGGGTTCAATAGCTTAGGTTATTTGTTTAACTAAAGTGGGTCTTAAGGAATTCCACAACAGATTCGTTTTGAAATGACACCGTTCAGCTTCTATTTTTTTTTTCTTTGTTCTGATTTCTTCCTTCTCTTCATTTAACCTAACTACATACCCATTGCTTCGTTCTTTTCTCTTCGTTCTCTTCATCGATCGACAGCCACATTCGTTTGCAAATCCTTCAGAACCCAGCTGCGCCTTCATTTGTCTCGTTCCATTTTCCTTCATCGAACTGAAATACATGATGCTTGCATAGTCTCCTTGTTCTCTTCTCTTCTATAATCAATCCAGATTGGGTTGTCTTACAAAAAAAAAACTGATATAGTTTTCTCAATTAGGGGGCTTAACCTAGCAAAAGAAGGTGATTCTGCAGTTTTGCTTGATAACAAACTTGGGCAGACAAAGTTTGATGGTGGATATGTTCACAATGGGTCATTGAAGGCTGCAAGGTGGGTTTTTGATGCCGAGTGTGAATTTTTAAGGGGCTTGGTTGACAGGAACCCAAATTATACTTTGACATTTGCTGGGCATTCATTGGGGGCAGGGGTGGTGGCATTGTTGGTGTTGATTGTGGTTCAGAATCTGGACAAGTTGGGGAACATTGAGAGGAACAAAATCAGATGCTTTGCTATTGCACCTACTAAGTGTATGTCACTGAATTTGGCTGTGAGATATGAATGGATCGTGAATGACTGTGAGAGGAAGGGGAAGACGGAAGAGAAAGAGAAAACAATGGCTTTGCCTTAGCCAAAACGGCGTCGTTTAGGGAGAATGAAAGAGGAAATTAAAAAAAAAAAAGATGAAACGGCGTCTTTTAGATGAGTTTCGGGGTTTGACCCGGGGAAAGTAGCATTTTCCATATAAGAATGAAATAAAGATTCAAAATATCAAGATCATAATGAGATGATCTTTCTCAATTAGCTAATCATGGCCGAAATCAAGATCATTTTGACATTTATAAATATCTAGAAATTATCTAATGAGTTATTTGACAAGCGAGTCATCATGAAACGCAATGATTTTAAGAAATTATCATGGAATGGAAATGTGGTAGATTCCACAAATTATTATACTTCAATGTTTTCCTTTTAAGTTATCCAATTTTTAATATAAATTATGTCCTTTAGCCATGTTGAATAACAAAAATAAAGTTCATTTTGTTTCTCTAAATTTTTGGAATGAATATTTACGAAACACACTGATTCATATCTTTTACTCATCTTTCTTTTTATTTGACTTTTTAAGATCCAATTATTGGTTGATGGTTAAAAAAAAACAATAAATAAATATATTTAAACTACATCAAATTAATAATGTATATCTGCCACAAGATTTTTAAAAGAAAAGATGAGTAGAGAATCCATATTGAAAACATAAGTAGTATCAAATCATTGTTCCTTCTCTTACATAATAAGAGAAAATAAAAATAAGATTTTGAAAGGAAATGAATCTTTATTCATAACTTACTGCAAGAGTAAAAAACAACACAAATTGGTCAAATAAGATGGGAACAAATTAAACGCTCAAGGCTAATAATTAAGCATGTTATGCAACAACTCTAGCAACGCATTAATACTATAATTATTAAGTGTCAATCCAGAACCATCTCTAACTTCTCTTCTGTGATCTGATCTAGGCGTTCAATCATTTCCTTGGTAAGGTGATTCTCCCAATCTCCAACTCTTCCTTTTCTAAAGAAGTCACAATTATCAATAACAAGTTGGTTGCTGAACCTTTTCACTTTGGTTTTATTCACTTCCAAGCTGCTCAAATTCTCAAAACTACACAGCCTAATAATTTCATGAACCACACCATCACTCTCTTCCTCTAATGAAAATGGTTGACCCAAAAACTCAGCCAATCTCTTCAAAAGAACAAAGGGTTCCCTCATCATTTCCTCATATTTCAAAAACAAGATTATTTCAGGAGATTCTAAGCTTGCTTTCCAATATCCCAAAACATGGTCCCAAAACGGACCATAATGAGAAACCCCTTTGCAAAACAGCTCAAATGCATCTTCTAGTGACAGGGGTGGCAGCTCTTTAGGCCTCGCCTTGTTCATAAACACCCACTTGGAAACAAGAACATCTTTAGGGTTTCGGCATATGTAAACAAAGCGAGAACCAGAGGATATCATGGAGTTAGGTAGCAAATCATAAGGGATGTGAGTAGCGAAAAGACGAGGTGAAGGAAGAAAGTGGATACTTGACACGGGATTGTTTTGAAAAATGTAGGCATCTAAGAAGGGGACGCAATCATGGGGGCTAGCGCTGAGCAAAGGATGTGATGGAAAATCATAGCGAGATCGGTTCATGGTGGCGAAAATAAGAGCTTTGAGCCATGTAGTGCCACATTTTGGGAAGGTGGCCAAGAATATATCAGTAGGTTGAGCCTTAAAATGATCTTGAATAAACATGAGACCTTTTAGGGCTCCATACGCTGTTAGCCAACAGCCTTTGTAATAGACTAGATGTTCAGTCATCCAACCTTTTCCCTTGGGAAGTGATGCCACGAGCTCTTCAAATCTTTTGATCGTTTTTTGGTAATCTGCCTCTTCTTTATTCCCCTCATCACAGGTTTTGTTAACAAGGTTTTGCTGAGAGTGAAGGTTATCTTCATTGGTTTTGTTAACGAGGCATTGGTAAGAGGTAAGGGTTTCTACGGAGTCCTCAGCTTCTTCTTCGAGATCAATGTTGGTTTTGGGAATGTGATATGAACAGCCCATAAGGAAGAAGAATTGTTTTTATTTGCAGCTAGATAGGACTTGGGAAATAGAGAGCTTAAATTAATTACTTTGGGCTGAGATTAGAGAATATAGTGGTGCCATTTTATAGAAAGAGTTAAAAGGATACTTCGCCACTGGTTATTACGTGGGAGAAGAGGAAAGAAAGCCAAAAAAAAAAAAAAAGAGTTTAATGACAGATCTGCAATTACGTCAATCGATGTTAGAGTTTTAAGTCATAAGCTAAAGACATTTACAAGCAAACTTAATCAATAATCAGGATGCGAGTTTTGCACCCCTTATTACTCAATTATATTTCAGACTTTCGGTAAACGTTCTATCCAAATATATATATATATATATATTCGGAAAACGTAGCACTGTATATATAGTTTTCAAACAATAATGGCAAATTGTTTATTTACTTTAGAATACTTTTCAAGTAATTTAAAATTTGAAGTTGCAAATCTAGTCCTTAAATTAGTCGTTGAGAGTGAATTAGAGAGAGAATTTGGTTTAATTTTTTAAAAAACTCATTAATGGTTAAATTAATAACAGGAGGTAATTTCTAATACTTGCATATAGTGAGGATAATTTATGGCAAATAAGTTCCATTTCAAATTAATGGTGCATGCATGGATATTCCATCTCGATATTTGTTGGTTCATTTTATGGTCACATGTCACATGTCACTTCACAATTAATTTCTTATGTATAAGCAAAAATGCATATGAGTTTGTACCATTAAAATTTGCACAATAACTTGTAAGTATAGGTGCGATTAAGTTAGATTATGTAACTTACATTAGAAGAAAAAAAAATTGTACCTAATAACTCAAGACATTGATAATTAAACAATACATAAATTTGTTAGTACTAATCTTACCACCTAGTTCCAATTATTGCTAGATTACATAATCATGATATGATTGTGGGACTCTTTTTTTTTTAAAACAAATTTATCAATTTTTTTTAATTGACACAAATTATTGTCTTATACAATTAACTTTCTTATTCCTTCTCAAAAAAAAAATTCTTATTCGTTGGAAACATGAAATTAAAATTATTAATGCATTATATTATTCAGGTTTAACTTTATGGTCCCATGTCCACTAACTTCCTATAGAATATTTCGTTTGAGAAATTTGAAGCAGCAACTTGTGAATGAGAAATTGAAACTTCTAACTGAGAAATTACGAATGCTTTATAAATTCGGATAAGAAATTGCCTTCAAATTAAAAGGAAATTCACATCTAAATTTTGCGCCATCAATTGCTTAAAGAAATAGTAAATTATTCGGCTTTTCTTTCACTTTGTTAATTTTGAACAGAGTAAATGACTGTTTAGCTTATATATTTTGAGTTACGTACTAGTTAAATTTTTATATTTAAAAAAAATCTCAAGACACCTTTGTTGTTAAATATGTTACATTCTTACCTTCACTTTTTCTTTCCTTTTATAATAATACTCTTGCAACAATACTCTTGTGGATATTAATGAAAAAATAATTTATCAAATTAATGTTAAAAGTAACATAAAAATTTACACAAATATTATTATTATTATTATTTTATTTTTAAGATTAATTTGATAAATTTATTTTTATAATATAATTATTAGTAAGATTGTTGTAAGGATATTAAACATTACTTTAAGTTGGCTGATATTAATTTATTTATAAACAATTATTAGCAAGATTGTTGCACATGTGCTAAAATAATAGTTCTTTCACACTAATTAGTTAACTTTTCTTTTTCTATAGATAACCTAATTAATTTCAAGAATATTGTTGGAGAAATATTATTGTAAAGGAAAGAAAAGATAAACTAAGGATGAGAATGAACATATTTAATTGTAATTTTTTAGATATTTTTTAAATATAGGGATTATATGAGTACTTAAATTAAAATATAATGACTAAATAAGTATTTACTCGTTTAAAAAACTACATTAATAGCTATTATTGTAAATATGCTCTGTATATAATTATAAATTCTTATTTATTAATATTTCAAAACTGAAAAGATGGATAATTTTTAATTCTTATTTATTAATTTTTAATTGTTTAACAGACCTAAGCAGTGCAACATTCAACAAAGTACTGCTGATATAAGTCGAGGATCGAGGCTCCGTCAATTATGATGCCGACTATAAGTGTAGTATTACTCATTCCAATAAGTAGCAATCAAATTCTTAACCAGGACGAATCCATCTCAATGGAATATTTTTTTATTCATATTGCTGCTTACCACCACTAGGACCAAGCCTTTTAACAGGATTCAGTTTTTTCATAAGGATCAATTGAATCAAAACTGCAAAAAGCTTACATTACAGCCGAAGAATGTTCAAAGAAACTCATTTTCTGAAAGTGAAACTAAAGGGAACCAGTTAACCACTGAAACAAAAAAAGAAATAGATTGGTAGCAAGTGACTGTTCACTACCTGAGTAAAATTCTCTGTAACAGGAGGGCTACATAATAATCAACTCCAGAAATTATCTCACAAATTCACAATAATGGTTACTGTTTTAAATTACAGAAAAAGGTGAAAAAAAAAATATTCGGGTTCAACTACATTATAAACGGAAAGAGCTGATAAATTATTACAAGAATTGCTAAAGAACAAATAATTCTACAGCTTGTGAAAAAAGGAAAATGAAAACCCCAACCAAAAATGAATCCCTCGGAACTCTTCACCTGGTCCCTTTGAACTGTCTAGTGTATATAAATTTTGTTTTTCTTTCATGACACTATGGTAAGAAAGTGAAAAAGAAAAGCTTCTAAAGAAGTCAAAACTTTCTACTTCTGTCTCTACAATGATGCGATCACAGGTTGAGTATAAAAATATTCAAGATCGCATAAATTGCTTGTAATCAAGAAGTAGCACATTTTAACTCGTTTCACAGTCTTGGACATATGGGTGGCTGTGATTTACATACCGATCCCATATAGGCTTATACCTGCTAATGGCCAATTTTAGCCACGGCTTCATGTTTCCATTAAAGTGGATAACTGCTGCACTCTCAATTAGACGGTTGTCAATGTTCATATCATACCCCAGTCCTAGAACATGCCATCTCCTATCAAGAGGCTCTGTGAGTCCATAAAAGGCAAGAAGAGCAGGAGGAAGAGTTCCCAGCTTCCACAGTGTCCGATCAGCATTTTGTTCTTGCCAGTAATGATACCGTGCAGTCACATTTGCTTTCCTCCAAGCAATCAAGTCAAAAACATTCATGCCAAATGCCCATCCACATGCCTGTGGATCAAACTTCGAGCTAATAATTGGGTTTGAGAAATTGAGATACTTGTAATAACGATGAAATGCTTCAAGACAAGTTTCAACTGCACCATTCACATTTCCATGTAAATCCAATGAGAAAAGTGGTGTCAAATCCTTCTGAACAACAACATCATCATCAAGAAAAACTATTTTCTCCAACTGCGGATAAATCTCCGGGATGTAAAAGCGAAGGTGATTTAGCAAAGACAGATACTTAGGATTCCGCAATTTCGGCTCAACCCTCAAATCTTGATATTCACCAAAATAGATAGCCCGTGAGTCAGCATTAAGAAGCTGTTTCACAATGGGAGCATAAGAAGCATTCAACCATGAAAACTCCTCTATATTCTGCACTTCTATCGTGGACCCTTTAAAGTCATTATTGAGGAACCAAGCCTGCATAGCTCCATAGGTGACCCCATTGGTTACAATGTGGAAGACCATCTGTTTTGGATGATCGGCATTAGTGATGGTGGAATTGACAACTACAGATGTAGCCGGCACATTATCTGAAAATATACAGAAGTGATAGAGATTGTTGTCTACAAGTCGAGGAGAGTTTCTCCTCTCAGACGCAAGATCTTGGATATGCTTGCTTCTAACCCAATCTACTGAGAGCTTGACTTTCAGGCAATGTAGGCTCTTTGGTAGTGATTCAGCCAGCAATTGCCCAAAAAGTGTACTCTGAACTGTTGCTGCATTAGCACGCTCTTCAAGGGCTTGAATATGAGATTTCATGGTCATTATTGTTGTTGCAATGTCATAATGAGCATCTTGTGCTGTAAAGATGAGAGATGATAAGCTACTAATAATTGGCTCTGCTTCATCCAGAGTTATAGGCTCTCCTCTCATGGCAGCCTTAGAAAGCAAAAGCTGGCAACTTCTGATCTTCTTGCTCAGCTCCCAGGCAAGTCGAAGGTTGTTGTGCTCTTTGGCAATGATAACGTAAGCCTTAGCAAGTATTATTTGCTCTGCCAACTGCCGTGAAAACGAGGTTGCACTCAAGATTTCTTTTGTAAAATTTAAAACCTTCCGTTCAACCTGCTCTGTTCTTGCACTTTTCTCCTGGAAGAGGAGGTTAGTCCAGGGTAAGTCCTCAAACAATTGATTCAAAAGCAATGGGCAATCAGATATATCAATTATTCAGTAGTCTCAGTCATTGTATGATTCACAACAATGTTTAAAATATTAACTTTTCTACAGTGTATCAGAAGGGAGCCCAAGCAAGGAACACAAAAAGGACAGCAATACAAGAAATGAAAAAAGGATGACGTTATAAGAAAAGGAAAAGGTCCAACACTATAGATAAAATCTAAGCAAAAAGAGCAGTGAATGATGCAGTAGCTATAATTGCAAGACTGTGATATTTATTTTGATTAAAGAATCAATGTCTGAATTGATTTATTTTCTAACTAAAAGAACTACAGATCTATACACACCTGATCAGTCAAGAAAATCCTGAAAAGGGTATGTTCAGGTACAGGAATGCAAATTGACTATTGGGTTAAGAACGCAAAATACATAGCATACGTGGTACCTAGAGGAATTATTAGGACTGGTGGTAGCTAAAAGTAGGTAATTATGGAGGAAGCCTAATATCCACAAGGAAATAGCTCACAGCCATTGCTGATGGTGGAGTCGTGGTAATATCGGAGCACTGAAGATGGTCAGTAATACTGGTAGCAGTAGCAACCATGACAGCGGCTGTGATGTGACAATTGCACAATAGTTGTATGGTGAAGTGCAGTGGCTGCAGGCACTGTATCTAGCAGTACAGTGGCTAAAGTGGTCCAGGACAAGATGGGGATGAGTTTCAAAGCAGATTTTTTTCCATTTATTTTTCTCTAGGGATCAATAGTTTCATCACAAGTACCAATACTACCTAAAAGGGTGCAGCCAAAACACAAAACTCCCCACCACCAAAGTTACTTGAATAATGTGTTAATGTGCAAAAGAAGCAGCATAGGTAAATAATTCACATCACTACATAATACATAGTTTAGAAAACCGTAATAGCCCAATCTGTGAGCTCTGACCCAATATACAGAGAACACCATTATTACAGAGATTGACAAAAATCTAAAAGTTTATGACTCCATGGTTTATGAGATTAACATCATCTTGCACTTTATCAAGACTCATGAGATTTATTTGAATGAAGCAGTAACAAATTTCTTAACATGGTTGATTTCTTTAATCAAAAACATGTTGGCATAGTAATAAATGAAACAAAATACTTGATCACAGCTAAACCATCACAAACCTAATTCCTATAGTTCGCAAGTAATTCATGCTTCTTTTCCATTCAAACTAAGACCTTTTCAATCCTAATCAATTAAAGAAATGACGATCTCATAATCAGTTCCTAATATCCTGTTCATTACATTGGTAAAATTAATAAATATAAATTTACTTTGAATAAATTGCTCATTAGGAGGGTGATCTACAAAGAAAATAAATTAGTGCTAGCAAAAGTACTCTTAGTGAATTCAGCACTTGCAGTCCTCATAACAGAAAGAACAATATTGCAATAAAAAACTTGAGTTTAGCAAGTCGATAAAACCACTCCCCCATTCCAACAGAAAAGGAAGAACTTATATCTATGTCTGCATATGAATACATATACTTAGCTTCTACAAGTTTCATGCCTATATACAAGTACACACATGTGAAATTTGAACCTAATCAGAAGTAGAATACATAAAAAAGATACCCAGAGAAATGTCTTTCATCAAAGCTTTTAATCAACATACCATCAAAACTCCAAAACCAGTTAAAAAACTCATATTTCCACATAATAGACTTTCCAAGCACCAAGATCAGATGGGCATCTCCAAAAGCATTAAAAAAAAATTAATCCATATCCAATCTAAAAGCCAAAAGAACAATTTATCAAAACAAGATAAGGGTTCTGTATTTGCTAACCAGTGCAAGCGGGTTAGAACGATCTTCATGATGATTATGTTGAACTATAAACAAAACCAATCCTGCAATTGAAAAAAGCCCAAGAAGAGCCCAGATCCAACAAGAAAGCCTCCTTCGAACCGGGCGCCGATATTCGGCCGCCCGCCGCCGCATCTTTCAGTGAATCTCTCCACAACTCAACACCAAATCAAGATTGGAAGCCGACCCATTTACCAGATTCGACCAAAAAATCATTGAAAATTGCCCCAAAAAAAAATTATTTCCACCATACAATTCTTACTTGATCAATGAAACTGGCCTGGCCCTTTGATGCCTTTATAATAATAATAATAAACTTTAGAAACAAGAAAAAAGAAAGATTTTAACTTGCAAGGGAGGTTAAAGAATCTAGAATTGAAAGAGTGGCAAGTTATGTGATCTTGGTTTTGTTCTGTGTGAACAGTGAAGAATGAAGTGAAAGAATTTAACCGTGAAGAATGAAGTGAAAGTATTTAACCAAAAGAACTCAAGGGCGTCAAGTGCTCGCTGGTGGCTGTG
Source organism: Citrus medica (assembly GCA_002013955.2). NCBI lineage: Eukaryota > Viridiplantae > Streptophyta > Magnoliopsida > Sapindales > Rutaceae > Citrus > Citrus medica. The sequence continues at coordinate 180,897 of MKYO02013788.1, forward strand.
CTGTTAGATGTCAGATTCTTATAAGTGGAGGGAAACAAGAAGGGGCAAAAGCCAGCACATGAAAGAATGTAATGGGTACACAATGTTGCATGTTTTTTTTTTTTTGTCAATTTTTAACATAGCTTGATAGCTTCTTCCCCTTTTTTTATTTTTTATTTTTCAAGTTTTGTTTTAAGCAAGCAAGTTTTAACATAGTTACCATGCTTATTTCCCTCATAATTATTTTCAAGCGGCAAATTATGGAAGTTCCAATAAACTTTTCTAAATTGATTGTATTACCTTAAATGCCAGTAGATTTTACCAAAATAAATTAAAATGAACTTAAAACATTTATGTTGCGTTTATATTTTGAATTGGAGTGGAAATCCTGAGATTAGGAGTGTGAAGTGGGAGTGGATTATTTAGGGATGGCAATGGGGCAGATATGGATTGGATCTACTTTGCTCCATGTCCAAATCCATAATAAAAATCAAGATCCGTATCTGCTCCAGATCCGTCATGAATCCATATTTTTCGCTCCATATCCAAATCCAAAAAATAAATAAATATATATATCTGCTCAAAATCAAAAAAAAAATTAAAATCTAAATCTGCTCTTGATCCGTCATGAATTCTAAAATTCAATAATAAAAAAGTAATAATTTTTTAGATTGAAAATTGAAGGCTAAAATGTATTGACAAATAAATTATATAATTTTTCTCAAAAATATAATAAATATTGTAGTTTATACTTTTACACCAAAACAACAAATAATAAAAATAATAAAATATTATTCAGAAGTAATTGCAGGAGTAATATCAATCTAATATTTTATTGTCTCCTTCATCATTATAATATCAACAATACACCTACCTTCATTCCTACAACATTAGATAATGACATATAAATTAAATATAATTTATATTCAATCCTTTATTATTTTTATAATGGCCATATTTGACTAAATATATGAATAACTATATTCCTTAAAAATTCTTTGGTCAATATAATAAAATAAATTGTCAGGTTATATTACTTGGCTTGCAATTTGAATATTG
>MKYO02013788.1:189963-216732 GCA_002013955.2 Citrus medica
CATTTCAAAGTCACATTCAAAATATAAATTATTAAAATAATTATATTTGTCAATAACTCAATCTTCATAATCCTACAATAAAAAGAAAAAAAATTATTTTTATGACTGTTGTAAATTATAATTAGGCAGCTCTCTCCTGTATCATTGTGGTTTGGATTAAAAATTTAAGACTTTAATTAGTTAATTAAGTTTAAAAGTTTAATAATATAAATATTTTGATATTTATTATTTTTAACATATTTATAATTTTGTTATTTATTTATTAGTAATTTTAAAAATAAAAATAAAATTAAAAATTAAAATAGGGAAATGGGTAGGGGATGTGGATTCCACCTCATCCCTGTTCCCTCTCCGAATAAAAAATTGGGTAAAAAATTTTTCTTGTCCCCTCCCCGAATAAAAAATTGGGTATAAAATTATCCATATACTCTCTCCGAATGGGAAAAATCCACGAGGGTACCCGTTCTTGTGGAAATTTTTGACATTCCTATTCACACACATTTAATATGGGTATCATTTAAAGATATTAAAAATGTTATGGGAAGTATCTGCAATTTTACAAATATTACGGAAGCCACTATAAATTTATCTTCTTTGTTTCTCAATTTTCACGAATGAACCCCTGCCTTTCAAACTTGCCAAGTTGGCTCTCGATTCTAACTACCAACTCAACCTCTCACGCCTCGCTTTGCTCGATTACAGAGATTTACAAACCTGGTTATTTTCGTCTCTTATTCTTTTTATTTTATTGTATTTTTATTTCCAATTTCATTTATCGCTTCTTTTAAATTTAATGCGGTTGTGTATTAATGCATAGAGTTTTTATTTCATGGGATTCAATTTAGAAACTTGAGAATCTTGGTGGGTTTTTCAGTAATGAAGTTTCTTAGATTTTACTTCACTGAGTTTAATGGTGCATTATGTTGGCCCTTTTATGTTTTTTTTTTCCTTGTAACAGCTTTCGTGCTGATTTGAATGAACCACTGTATATAAAGCTCTGAAAAAAACATAACTTTGCTTGATTTTCAGTGTGTTGAAGCTTGGCAAATTGAATTCACTAGATTGATTGAGTTTTTTCAGCTTGTGGGTATTGCAGCATTCATGGCTCTCGGATAAGTAATGAAAGTATATTTTTTTCTTGGAAGTACTCATGGCATGAATCGATTAGTTAGGAAATATGATTTACTAGCTAGTTGCAATATTATAGGTTGCAGTTTCCAGCTTCAACATAGATATGGATGATTTTGATTAAATCAAAGTTCTTGCTAAATTTGTACCAAGTCGAATTTGCAAAAAGTTAGTTAAATTTTTTTGGCTTGCTTGGTCACTGAATTAAGTGTCCTTATTCTTCTTTGTGCGCTCAAGGGTGGTTGGTTGATGCATGAGTTTTGTAGTTCTTTTCTTTTCTATGAATATTGGATCACATGTTAATTTTATATATAGTAGCCTTTTTGGAGAATGAACCACAAGTAGAGAACTGCTGTTTATTTAATTTATTTTTGGTGATGAGTTTGTAATTTATTGAGAGCAAAGATTCTTTTGTGGACGTATTCAGTATTTTCCTTTTAGATTTTTGGGAAATTTGTTATCTTAGTATTTACCGCCATGCTCTTTGTTTTTTTTGAGTTGTAACCTTCTTTATAACCACAGGCTGCATAGAGAGCAATTGGAAATGACAAAAACATCTGAGAGATTTTCTACAGATTTTGTAATGGGAGGCGCTGCAGCAATTATGGCGAAGAGTGCTGCAGCGCCAATTGAGAGAGTGAAGCTTTTGTTACAAAATCAAGGAGAGATGATTAAGAGAGGTCAACTCAGGAGGCCTTATATGGGTGTTGGTGATTGCTTTAGGAGGGTCTTGAGAGAGGATGGTCTGCTGTCCTTTTGGAGAGGTAACCAGGCCAATGTCATACGATATTTCCCCACTCAGGTATTGTGATTTTCTCTTCTATATGAGCCTGCTGTTTGATCTTTTTTCTTAAAGAGTGGATTTTCTGCATTAGCATCTTGAATTTTGATTTGAAAGTATGTGCCCCATTTTTCCATGGAGATGTTGATGAGAATTAGTTAGCCAAAATGTTTTATTGATAGTCTTTATTTGTAGACAAACGTGCCATTTTTCTCATAAAAGCGACTGAATTCATATTCACTCTTTTGGGACCACCTGCGTACTTTAAGAATAGCTTGATGGGAGTTGCCGGGTCGACTAGCTGGTTCTCATAACCAGCATCTTGGAAATTCTGTTTTTTATAGGAGAAATTTTATTCGATTTAATTTAAATATGTTGATATTAATGTGATGATTTTAGCTGAGTAGAACATGGATGTGTGTAGAACATGACTGTGTATTATTCTTTTATTCTTTAGCAATTTGCTGTCATATCTTTTTATTTTCCTATAGATTGCAAACTGGCATTTGGTACCAACAGGTACGGCAATTCATATTGATATTTTGGGCTAAAAGTGTTCATTTTCAACACGGTGTCATTTAGTCCAATGTCCATTGAATTCTTTTTTTATTAGTTGCCGTCAAAACTTTTGCGTGTTAGATTGATGGAAATTTGTCAAACCTTTTTTTGTCACAACTGTGTGATGCACACTGTTGTCATCAGCTTGGCAAGTTATTCATTTTTCATATATGAATCATGATACCACTAAAAACCAAAGAAATTTAAACAACTTCCAATGATACTGTCCCACTAATCTAATTACAAAAACTCACTATAGCAACTAGTTAAGGCATCCAAATCTAGGCTTCTCTACATAGGCAATATTTATGGGCTTTACTGGTACAAGCTTATTAAGCATATGAAATGGCTAACAGCATTTTGTCTTTGGTACCTTCTGGTGAATGTATTTTGGGTTGTTTTGGTTTGGAAAACGTTCAAGCAAGGTTTACGCAGATATCTCCGGCTTGTTGAGTTTTTTCTTTGAGCTCTGCCACAACTTCTTTTCAATTTAACATAATTTTCTTTCTATTATTCATCACTTGCCTTCAACTGGCTTTCTCGACAGAGATCTTAAACATGTAATTGAGGAGGCAATTATAAGCATGAACTCAAACTTTTGCAAATCTGAGAGGCATACTTTTTCAGTAATTTCATCAAACGCATGAACTCAAACTTTCTGTTTCTGTGCATGTTGGTGGAAAGATGCTGTCATTGATTCATTGTTCACATCAATTCACAATTTGCAAATCTGAGAGGCATACTTTTTCAATGAAAATAGTTTGGTTACAATTATTTATTCATTCGACTTCCACCGGTTGCTAGTTCACTGTGGAACTCTGTAATTTCTCCATTAGAAAGTCACGTTTTAAAAGTGTTTAATAAGATCCATTGAAATGTGGATGGATTTTACTTGACCTGAGTACAAGCTTTTTGCAAGCACCTTGTTTAATCAAGATTACTGATAGCAGATATTTTGTGTGTACCGTAAGATAATTCATTCCATTGCCATTTGATTGTTGAACTCTTCCAGTTGTGCAATTCCTTTTATGAATGATTATGCAACTTTGCAAAGTATGACATGTTGAACTGTCAAAGAGAACAAATTAGGAGGAGTTCTAGAAAGCTTTCTAGTTTTTATTGATTAAGAAACACTGTCTTTTGGTCTGTATTGATTTCATCCCACTTTTTATATCCGTACTACCTCCCTAATTTTATCACTGAACAGATGTTCGATTGTCCGTAGGCTTTTAACTTTGCATTTAAGGGTTACTTCAAAAACCTTTTTGGCCGCTCAAAAGAGAAAGATGGTTACATAAAGTGGTTTGCTGGAAATGTAGCATCAGGAAGTGCGGCTGGAGCAACAACTTCATTATTTCTGTACCACTTGGATTATGCACGTACCCGTTTAGGCACTGACACGAGGGAGTGCCTTATCAGTGGTCAACGTCAGTTTAAAGGGCTACTAGATGTGTACAGTAAAACGTTGTCACGTGATGGAATAGGGGGCCTTTATAGGGGATTTGGGGTTTCAATAATTGGAATCACTTTTTATCGCGGCATGTATTTTGGACTCTATGACACAATGAAGCCCATCATTTTGGTGGGGCCTTTAGAGGTAACTTTCTACATCTTAATTAACTTAAACTTGTAACCATGTATTTCATGGTAGCTGTCTGCTCAAGAAGTGTTGAATGTAGTTCAGACTTTGAGCTGAAACGTGGTTTTAATGTATATACATGGATGTTTATACAGATGTATACTGCTGCAGGCTGATAACATGTGGGCCCCCTTAGTTTATATCCTATTATAAATAAAATAACAGCCAAGTGGTTTTCAACATCACATTTTAGACTTCTTACAAGATTCATCATATAGTTATTGCTATAATCGTCCTTGTGATAATTTGTTATCTTAAGTTACTTATTTCTTAGTCTTATGCATAAGTGCATGCATGGTAGGAGATTGCGCTGTCGGTTTCTTGGTCATACCGGGCAAACAATTCCAGACTTTTGTACTCTAAGTTAAGCTATTCACTTGTTTGCAGGGGAATTTCTTTGCTAGTTTTCTGTTGGGTTGGAGCATCACCAGTGTCTCTGGGGTTTGTGCCTACCCCTTTGACACTCTGCGACGGAGAATGATGCTTACTTCTGGACAACCCATTAAGTATGACGGTGCTGCACATGCATTACGTGAGATCATTAAACTTGAGGGTTTCAGAGCGCTGTATCGAGGGGTTACCGCAAATATGCTTCTTGGTGTGGCCGGGGCTGGAGTTCTTGCTGGGTATGATCAGTTTCATCGAATTGCATATAGGCATGGTTATATATTTGAGCCACGTCAAAAGGTACTGTAACAAGACTTCTGTACTTGGAATTTGTGAACTAGTGTAGGTCTTAGTTGATTGATTCATAGCCATAAAGTGATAGAAAATTTAGGGACTTAAAAAGTACAAGTAAAAGCAAATACGCAGAAAGTGGGGGCAAGGGAAGGTGAGGAAGAAAATGTTGATATAGTGGGGTATTCCTTCATCCCTGAATGCCTATGAGGGAATCAGTGGTTCCATGTGCTCAATTTGTACAGTTGCAATAAATAATTGTTTTATTTGTAAAACAGACAGTAAATAATAAGTGCGGATGAAGAAATTGTTGAATCTTAAAGCCGTCAATGTTTGTGGTTTTTGTTCTTTATTTGATTTTTGGGCTATGTGCATCTACCAAAATGGAAATTTCACTTGTAATTCAGAATTTTCAGTTTTATGCAAATCATTTTCCACGGTGAAGCTTCTAGGTTATGATGTGGTATTTTCTGTTTTCGCCAATGAGAAAGACAACCTAAAATTCATTGAATTTTTTGCATATTTTCGGGTTCAATCTACAAATTCAAATGCTTCCAACCTTCATGGTGTTAGCAATGAACATAGTCTGTAAATCATCTGGATCTCTCTCAACTTTGTGACAGGGAAGAAAAAGAATCAGCTATATGTCATTCCTATTATCAAGGTATATTCTCAGTATGCATTTTTCTAGCTTTCATTCATTAGGAAAGCTGAGAGGTACTTGACTGAATGTGATATCAAACAATAAATGAAGGAAAGATCCCTTGAGAATTGCCTGCTGATGCGTCACTCATACAATTTGATGTACCAAGTACACACAATTACTCCAGCAAGCAAAAAACTTGAGTAAACAAATTGTACTAAACATTACTAAGCCAAAAGCCAGAAATTCTTGTGACGCTTAGTGGTAATCAAGTAGCCACCAAGCTTGCTGCTCTTCCTCCTCACGGCGATTGTCATGCGTGAAGAATTTTGGATGCAGTAATCAGCAATGTCACCTACAGCCTTCTTCTTGCTTGACCATCTATTCATCAATGTCCATACAACTGATTTCCTTCTTTGCCCAAGAACCAACAGTGACACATTCTGCCTCTTTACTTCTTCTACAATTATGGGTCCTTTTTCTTTCCCTTCCGTTATTGCTATCTCAACTTGCACCTGTTGGGAAACAACAACAATAAAGCACATCAAAAAATCAAAAGTTGAATGTATAAAATTTTGACATGCAATGGGATAAACATATGTGGCTTAAAAATGAGTTTCGTAATTTACTAATTTTTTGGTTGATGCTGCATATGGATTCAATTATTTTGCCCATTTGTTGACTTGTTGCAATGATTTGTATGAAAAGAATTATAATGGCAGTCGGCAGACAAGGACATTTCAAGAAAAGTAATAATAATAAGAATTGTTGACTTGTCTACAAACTTAATTCTGTTAGCATTTTGCAATGTCTACATTGAAAATCACTTACCCCAGGCTTCTTTAATTGGCAAGTACTTTTCATGGAATGAAGCTTTTCATAAGCCCTTAAGTAAAGCTTCTTCCCTTTGGTCTCCTTAACTGTCCCAGAAGCCGAAACGCATCAAATTAATCAGATAAATTTGCACTTAATTACTTCTTGCAATGCAATTAAAGTGATTAAAATGAAATCAATTAAGCTGACAACCTTGTTTGGAAGACTTGGCAATAACATATAAAAGAACGATGGTATCTTGGCATTGAACAGTGTGTGATAACGCCCATTCAAGAGCTCCCTTAGCATCAAGACTCGAATCAGCCACAACCATCACCTTGTTGCCATACCTCTCACTTCCTGATGATTCATTGCCTACATACTCGACCTCCTCAGCGTTGCCGCCGCCCAAAAACTCGACGTTTTGATCAGTTTCAACGGAATTTTTGGACACTTTTTTACGTTGAAGAGACGACGAATGCACCCGAACACGAGAAATGGAACGACTGATGGACAGTCTGGGAGATCTGCTGTGCGACTTGGCCATAATTTTCTTTAACTTGGTGTGGGAACGTAGCTGGCTAGCTAGCAATTTATATAGACGAATGTTCAATAATGCTGCAATTATATGTTTGACTTTTAAGTGTTAATGTATATGTTTGGTCAACGTTATTCTTGTTTGTTTCTTTTGATTTCTGTGTGGTGGGGCTTTTCTTGATTGAACGTGCTGGCCATGAATGAAACTGTGCATAGGTTGGTGTCTTGAATCTTATTGCTTTTAAGTCGTGGAGTTTGCCAATTTGTTAAGATGACATAATTAATTATTTTGACTCGTTTTCTAGAATAGTTTTAGGGAGTGGTCTCTTGCTGTTTCATTTTTTTTTGAAAGATCAAGCATATGAATCTCTGGGATCTTTTTGAACGAATATTGAAATCATTTTAAAAATTGGTCTAGCGTTCTTGCCAAGGCTATTGCTCTGGTAGGTGGTGAAGGTTTTTGAAAAGGGAATGAGATAATTAAGTTTTATATAGACTCTAATTATAATGCTGGTATATGATAACAAATTGATTATTTTATGTCAAGAATCATTCTTTTTGCGTTCCATTATTGCACACAAGAAGAAGAAGAAGAAGAAGAAGAAGAAGAAGAAAAGGATTCATAATTATTAATTGGAAATGACTACTACGGTGGAGCTATTCGAAACCTTCAGGATTAGTTGTCAAATCTTGCTACAATAGCATTCGTGTGCTATTAATAATAATATAAGACTGATAATTAACTACACATAGAAAACTGATTATGGAGATGACATCAGTTTTCACTTTTCATGCATCATGTGCGGTATCTATCACGTTTTTTTTCCGCATGAAGTGTTGCTGATAGACGTGTCATCACATCAAGATTCTGTCATTGTTTAATTGGACCATCAAAGAAATTTTAATTTAATCCAACTGTCTCCAACATTTTCGGCCGAATTCAATTTATGTTTGTATGCGATCATGACTGGCTTGCATTTATTCCTCAGTTCTCTCCGACTTCTTTTACGTGCCAGCCACAATTCCACAAACCCTTTTCGGAGCCATTTTTAGCCAGCCCCCCCTTTTTTTTATTTTTTTATATTTTTTTGAATAATGAGCATGCAATGCAAAAATGCGGAGGCTGAAAAACAATTGGGGAAAGATACCAAGTCAAGATTGGATGACTCTCATTGGGTTACAAAGATTGGCCGTTTAAATATTTTGCAGCAATCTTTAATTAATGCTGATACGGATGGAGCCAAAGCATGGTAGTTTACAGTCATGGAATTGGATTTTTGTTAACTATTTCAGCCGGGAACGCGCGTTGATTATTTGTCACTGAATCTTATGCGAACGAAATAATAATACTAACTTCATATGGCAAATTCAACTACTTATGCCACATGGGTTGTTTATAAGGGATCCGATTAATTAGGACGTTCATAAGTGAAATAGTAGATTGATGTATGATAATGTGTAAGTAAGAGATATTTTTGATATTTTAATAATTTTTAAAAAAATTAGTGATATTTAAACTTATTAAAATACTCGTCGTGTCTTTTTATTTAATAAATTCGCTATTAAATTTAAATTTTAGAATTTTACTCCGTACACCTACTCCAATTCCAATTACAAATATGTCCTCATTTAATTAAATTATTTAGCCATTGTTTACTAAATAAACCCCATCAAATCTATTTGCACAGCCATTGAAAGCGCAGTACTGGAATGAATAGGATAAAAAAAATTAAATGCTGGCAGCTAATTAATTCTAATTAATATATTCGGTTCCATTTAACTGTAAAAAGTTTGATATCACCATTTCAGGCAATAAAACATGCTGGAATTGAATAGATTTAACCGTACAAATTAATAAATTATGCTTGAATTTGCAGTTGTGTGATACAAGTCAGAATCATGAAGCTTGATCTTTCACGTGTCCTTAATCTATTAATTTCCATGCCTAAATAAGAAATAAATCAATTTGATGAACTCCATAGCTAATCAATGTCTGTCAGCAATCCGGTGTGAACTTTTTAATTTAAGGCTTTCATAGTACTATCAAACTAACCCTATCCATAATATTTTGTGGAGCTTCGAATCATTTTTTTTTATATTATCAGTGTAATGGTTCTCCTATTAGACTAAAAATTATTAGTTTACAGTTACTTGCTTTAGTTAAACTAAATTGAACATTTGTTTTTGGGTTTTATTGTTAGTAGAAATTGAGATTAAGGTGTGGTAACTAATTTTATTTTCGGCAATTTCATTATATCTTCAATAGAGATGTCCAATGGGTCGGCCATTAAATGAAGGCTCATGCGTGCTCGTGTCATGCCATGCCAATTTTTTTTTGCTTAAGCCCAGCCTCACACACGTGTCGTGCCCATATGTGCTGTGCCTAAGAAAAAAAAATCTAATAAATTTTTTTTAAGAGTACATGCTAAGTTGTCGGCATATTTTTTCAAACATATATACTTTTTTGGGTTCATGTACCTTTATTCAAATTTAATAGAATTAAAAATTCAAAACTCAAGTCCATATTAAATAATAATAACTAATAGTAGTAAGAGAATCTAAGATTTATTACTAAATTTGACCTTATGGTATTAGAATTCTTTTTTAATACTTAATAACAACAACAATAATAATTTTTTCTTAAGAGTTAACTTAATTGTTAACTTGGACTTACATAGAGTCGTATATCATAGTTCACAATAATATTAATACATATTTATAAAATTATGATATTTATAATTTTATTTATTAAAATCATTATATCAATTATTTATTTAATAAATTATAAACATAAATCAATTATTGTATTTTTTAAACTTAAGAATTAAATGAATTTAAAAGATTGAATTTCAAGTTATTTGTAAAATCATAAAATTTTAAATTTACTTTTATTAAAGAGTGAAACGTGCTTATTGTGGGATTTTTTCACATACTGTGCTTTTAAGGCTCGCGTGTATAAAATTCTAAACTCGGCCCAACCCGCATTCGTGTTGTGTGCCCCACCAAAATATACCGGTACGGTGCCACGTGCCGTCCAACCCATTGTTCATCTTTAACTGTAAATACTGTAAAACATATTTGAGTTGAAAGCACTTTAGTTTTAATTGGATTACAAGAGTGTTTGAAAATGGGGTGTAAGGAGCAGTATAAAATTAATTTAGTTCTGTACTAGTGTCCATGATAGTAATTTTAAGTAATCAAAATAATTTTAAAAAAAATGAGTGCGTAGGGTATTTGGATGGGTTTAAATACTATCATTCTTTATAAAATAATAAAAATAAATAAACTAAATTTCTGATGATTCACAAAATGCCAGAATTTAGCATATTAGATCTCGTTGGATGAACGAATACAGAAAAATAACAAAAAATAAAATTGAATCCTAGAGCTATTCATAATAATCGAATTAACGAATCTCTAAAGCTCAAATAAATACCAAGGACCCATGTTATGCTATCTACATGGACTAAAAAAACTACTCGAATAAGACTACCTCGCCTAAATAATGAAACTCCAGACAAGAAGCCAAATGAAAACTAAATACAAAGTAAGAAAGAAGTCTCCAAAACTAATAACCTCTTCTTTGACTGGAAATTCTCGCACAACATAGTCTAATACTAATACATCATTAAGAATTAGCATGTATTGAATTTCTAATCATTCAAATAACCATCCAATACTATAAATCTTCGGTGATTCAGTCCATTATAACATAGAAGATTACATGCAAGCTGAAAGTGGATATTGAAATGGTGTACATACCCTTATACAAAGTATCAATAGTACATATAACAAACCTTTTTACAGCTCTGGACATATAAAATAACATGTTAAGATGAGTGCTCGTCCATATACATATATCAATTTCTTGTTCTGCTTAATTTCATTAAGCAAAATATGAATCGCACATACTGATAGTAATCAAGAACTCATGATCTGTAAATTATTAATGAAGGTGACGAAGCATCCAAGTGGGCAGCAGAGCGTTAGCTCGATGTCCTGTCGGAGTATCCTCATCCTCCTCTCCGCTGCCCCCTCCCATTTGGTAAGAGCTGCATGCATGCAGCGTATTAGAAATATTGCCACATTTTTAGTACTCTAATAATGTGATTATTGATTGATGGCGCGGAAATTAATTAAAGAGAGAGCCATAGAGAGTGACCTATTGGTCAATGTCTGCATTAGATGAACATTGGATGAGTTCCAGTCATTATTTAGCTGCTGCTGCTGTTCCCTGCACTGCGCCTCTTGGCTCAGTAGCTTCTCCTTTTCTTTTACCTTGTTTCAATTAATCAAATTATGTATAAAGTACGCAAAGATTTGTCAGAAACAAAATGGCTATTATATATATACATACATACATACATACATACATATATATATATATATATAGCTAGAGGGCTGATATTTGAGAATTGCGAAAGTGTACCTTCTTTGCAAGCAAGTTGTTTTGCTCTTTCAATAACTTGTCCTGTACATATAAGTAAATGAAGTTATAAAAACCTATGAAGCAACTTTGCTGAAAACTAAAGCTCACCTATACATATTGTTAAGGATTAAACTTCCTAGTCCTTTATAGGAGTTCACTTTAACCACAAAAGCTACTGCTGCAAAACTTAACAGAAGTCCAAGGCTCTAACTCGGCTCAACTTATAATTAAAAGTTAGGTCAAAAGTTGAGGGTTGCTCAAGTCTCTTTTTTCCTAGTTCATGTCACATGGTAAGATATTATTAGTCCATTTGTGCAAGAGTTTGACTCCAGCACAATTTAGTATCCCATAAAACTAGCTCATACGAAAAGCTACCTTTAAGAGAACAAAGTTGCCCAAACTTAATATACTCAATCTTAGATCATGTGGATCTATTGCCTTAACAATGTTCACCAAGATAAGAAGAGTTTACAAGACAATCTCACAAACATGGATCCTAATGCATGAAGGAAACCCCCAATATACCCTTACTAATAAATTTCAAGTCCATGCATGAATGCTTCAGTGTCAAGACTATAATTAGGCTCCACACATCCTACGCGTATAGATGTTTTGCATGAACAACAATTAAAAATTAAAGAAAATTATGCGGTTCGGCCTCACCTTTTTCTGAAGCTCTGAAATGGATTGAAGCATGAGTTGGTTCTGCAAATGAAAGCTGATTTAATCAGTTGCATGTTTAATGAACCGAACAATGAAAGCTTATACTTTATAGTGAAATCACCTTTCTTGATCGAATGAGTTTAAGACCAGAATCAATCTGCTGCTCTACACTATGAAGCTCTTTGAGACTTAAGTCTGCAAGATCCTCTCCCATGAAATGCCTGGAGATATTATATATCAAGACTACATACATCATTAATAGTTTAATTGATTTATTCGAAAACTTGCGTTCATGTGCATACTTTTGATTTCTTTGTAAAACATCCATCCTAGCTTTAAGCTTTGAATATTCCAATGTCCAGTTTCCCTGTGACAATATATATTATATATGGCATTGTTAACATATAGCTCGAACAATAAAGTACAATATGCCAATACTGTTTCGAGATGCTTTTAGAAAAGAACTCATGACTTGCGAATTTGGCCATAAAATAGGTGGCATACAGTTGGTTCAATCTCATTTGCTTGAAGCTGCCTCTCCGCATAACAATACCTCTCATATCGTTCAAGGATTCTTTCCATGCTGATACCAAAACAAAAATAATGTTATGCTTGTAAGAACATAGAAGTATAATATTCTAGGTCAAAGTATGTGAAAGAGTTCCGAATTAAATAAATTAACTAGAGCAATATATGCCTGGCAGTACATTAATGCATTGAAACTCTTAAAATATCATATAGCTTCAATTCAAATTCGTTAACATTCAAGATAACAGTTCCACGATGTTGAAAGCGTGATTAAAAAAAGAAAGGAAGAAGGCAAGAAAGGCAGCCAAAAGTCGGTGTCTTTCAAGAAGTCAAGAAAAGCAGCCAAAATTCAGTGCCTTCCTTGAATAATTTGCCCTGATTATAGACAAGTTTTGCATATAAAAGGAAGAGAGGAAGAAGAACATGTTATCGAGAAGCATTCAAAATTTAGAGAGCTGAACAATCTAATACGAGTTAAACATTGAGTGAGTATTAGGAACCTTTAGTATTTTTGGTGTATTTAGGGTCTAAGTGAGAGATTTTTGTTTTTTCTGAAAATGTGGTTGTAACTATTTTTTACATAGTAATTTTTTTTTTGTTGTCTTTTGACAATGACTATGGTTTTTCTATAAATTTAGAGTTTTCTACATAAATATTGAATTTTTGAGTTTCATATTGTTTTCCACTTAATTTTTCTATTAATTTGTTGCTTGAAAAATTTGCTTAGAGTAATCTTGGGAGGAATCTCAATTTGTAACAGTGTTATTAGGGCCATTAGTTGATTGTTTGGTGTCAGGGTATATATTACTATTGATGTATACAATACTGTTCACATAAAGTAGTGGGAGCCTATCCAAATAGTCTTTGGTGAATATCAAAGATTGTTGTACAAAGCAAATATGTAAGGATTGAAGTTTTCAAGTCTACTGAATATCGAAATAAAAAAATTGATAAGAAAATCAACTTTGGCTTGTGGCAAATTTAAGTCAATGATGTATTAATTCAATTTGGGCTACGCAAGGCATTGAAAGGGAAGCCACCCCCTGCTTCTAGTAGTGACCTTGGAAAAACTAGTATAAGCGATGAAGATTAGGAAGAGTTGGATGATACAGCTGCAAGTCATACGACTATGTCTAGCAAAAACTATTTTGCAAATGTAAGAAATGTTTTGACGGCGAAAGAGCTTTAGGAAAGACTAGAAAAGTTGTATCAAACAAAAAGCATTTCAAATCAGTTGTACATGAAAGAGCAATTTCACACATTGCTAATGGCTGAAGGTACAAAATTTTTTTATCACCTCAGTATTCTCAACCGTTCTGTGACAGAACTAGAAACCATTGGAGTTAAAATTAAAGATGAAGACAAGGCGCTTAGGCTATTGTGTCACTTTCAATTTCCTACAAGCACTTGTTACTTACTTTAATACATAGAAAAGAGACAACATGTATTGAAAAAGCTACTACGGTAGGTCTTGAAAAATTTACTTGTACTTTACTCTCAGAAGAAAAAAGAATAATGAAAGTGTTAAAACTACAGATGTCTCATCTTTGGCAATTATAGGAAATTGGAAGAAAGATAACTCTTAAGGACAAAAGACTTAGCTGGGTGTGGACAATTGAGACACCGAAAAAGAGATTATCAAACGAGAAATGGAGCAGGGTTGGAAAATGGCTCCAAATCAAATACTGACAAATTGCTAGTGGTAACCGGAAAGTCACTCATCGTCATGGGAGGCGATGATCCCTTATGCAATAGATGATGAAGACATTATCATAGTATGCCACTAGTGCCATGAGAGGGAATGTACTACTACTAATGGGTCCGCAAAAATTTGCACTCATGGTATGATTGGTATTAATGGAGGGAGTGTGGTGGAAGTTATGTTGATTGTTGATGGTTGATGAACTTCCAGAAAAGCCAATATGGAAGTTGTATAAAAAATTTCAATGAGATATTTAGACAAGTGCTGATGTAAAATTCTTGGAATTGGTAATTAATTCTAAGTGAGCATACTCTTTATGATGGAGTATGATAATTCTTTATGTTGAGTATTATGGTGGAGATTGTTGAAAGTGTGATTCAAAAAAAAAAAAAAGGGAAGAAGTCAAGAAAGGCAGCCAAAATTTGGTGCCTTCCTTGAATAATTTGCCTTGATTGTAGACAAGTTTTGCATATAAAAGGAAGAGAAGAAGAAGAGCATGTTATCCAGAGAAGTATTCAAAATCTAGAGAGCTAAACAATCTAATGCAAGTTAAGCATTAAGTCAGTATTAGGAAGCTTTAGTATTTTGGATGTATTTGGGGTTTGGGTAAGAGAAAATTATTTCTAAAAATGTGGTTATAACAATTTTTCACATAGTAAATATTTTTTTTATTGTCTTTTGACAATGAACATGGTTTTTCTCCAAACTTGAAGTGTTCCACGTAAATCTAATATTGTGATATTGATATTGTTCTCCACTTAATTTTTCTATTAATTTGTTACTTGACAAATTTACTTAGAGTAATCTTGGAATGAATCTTAATTTTCTAACACAGGCGAAGTGAGATCTAAATCAAAGTATGCAAAAAAGTTTAGAATTATATTAGTTAACACAATTCAAAATCATTAACATTTAAGATACTAATTCCAGGAGAAGTGAGATCTAAATAAAAGTATGTGAAAGAGTTTAGAATAAAAGTAGTTAACAAGAACAATGTATGCATGGCAGTACATTATTGCTTTGACTCTCTTAAAAAATTCATTTAACTTCAATTCAAATTCATTAACATTCAAGATAATAGTTTTAGGAGAAGTGAAACTAGTTTGTGTGCAGACCAGATTCTTCTCATATGGTAATGTAGTGTGGACTTATTCATGCATAGGTTTGACTTTGATACCATATAGAAACTCATAAGCTTAAATTATACTTAAAACCTAACCCTGAAGTGGAAGATTGCCGAAGCCTTGTAGAGTTAACCTAAAAAAAAATTCAAGATAATACACGTCTTTTACTCGATGCCGTGCCCTTGTCTTTGTCTTTTTACTATTGGCATTTTTATCATTTGTTAGGGAATTATGGACTCCAGTTCCTCGGAGCAGCCCTTTGATAATCTGTAGACTTAATTTTTAGTTTCTAACACTGTACAGGACAGCATAATTGTAACAAGACAGAAGAAAATCTGAGGTCGGGAACAATCTTGATTTTTTTTCCAATTATTGAAACTTAAAACAGAATCTGTAAATTAAAATATCTTCTGCTTAATTAACTGTGTGACCAAAAGCTTAACTATTGACTGCAGCAACATGAGTACAATACTAAAGTCTGACATGATCAGAATATACGTGGATTCAACCAAAGACAAATGAAGAAATTACCAAGAAACTCACTGAGATAGAAATGGCACATGATACTTTAAAAATAAATAAATAAAAGACCTTAACTTCAATATCATGTGAGCAGGTGAGACTGATTTATAGATTGAAATGCGATATACTAACACTGCTCCCAAAGAGCCTAGCTTGTTGTAGACAAAATAATGCATGATAAAATTCGGTTTGATATTGTTCCAAGAATGCATGATACACTATTTTGTATACAGTATATTATATGTTGAAACACCTACGTCGGCAATAGTGCACATAGCTGAAAGATCTGCCTAAAATTGAGATTCAGACGGAAGACAATACAAAAATGAAATCATGAAAAATCTAACCATCAATTCCGGACAAACCAAATTGTGACACCAATTTGGGAATAAACGGTGACGATCATCAACTTCATTCCAGGGATTACAAATGACACTAGATGATTTTGAAATTAATGAACCAAAAAGCAGATAGGTTCCCTGATCACTTTGTTGTTATTGTATTAAGGAGGAGAAAATTTTAGACAGAACAGACGTAGTACATAATAAATCCATGAGCTTTTGACTCGTGATGAATAAAACAGTAAGGCTATCATCAACCCATTGCAAGGCTGTAACAATGCAAAGGAGGATGAAAGGAGAAAGTAATGGTGGTATCATCAATAGAGATGAATGTGTGAATCACATCATCATCGAAGGGGCCGTGGGAGTGAATAATGAAACACACTAAAAGAAAGACAATATGAAGTCGAAACACACCTCAAGGAGGCTAGGGACGATAAAAATCACAATAAAATAACGTAAGTTGAGTTCAATTTTTCTTTTTTTTAAGATAAGCAAACTAATGGCCTCACCTTGAAGAACTATATCAAATCAATTGCAATTAGAGAACTAAATTAAATAATCAGGACTTAACTGGCTTAATAACATAAATCTGTAAGTCAATAACTTTAAAAATTATTGTACTCAATCTGAACTTGATAAGTACCATTGTTTCTCTTTCCACATTGCTTCAGTAAGGGTAGTAACATAAAACTATGATGATGGGATTATCACACAATGTGAAAACAATAAGAGCATTAATGATTAATAATAATTTCAGTAGGAAAACTGTGGATCTCCCTTATTTTGATCTTGTACTACAATATTACCTATATCTTTTCGTGCACAGTTTATAAGAAGTTTAATGAATACCGGCTCACTGCTACGGAATAATGTTTTGTGCTTGATATTTAATTAGCCACCCTTCATCGTAAAAGTTTTCATGGCAAGAAGTGTTACAACCAAAATAACACTTAAATCCTTATGGATTTTTTTGGAAACAATAATTATAAATTTCCTCCTTTTTTGAAAATATAAATTATCATCATTTTTTTTTCAATGACCAAGTATACCTCAAACTTAACCACAAGTAAAGGAGGTGAAATAATATTTTCAATTATTGAGAGATCTAAAATTTCATTACAATTAGTTTGAGATTCAAGGACGAACCTATGATTTTTAATGAGTATGGGCTAATTTATAGGGTTATAGTAATGTTAAATATTAGTGCATATAAAGGAGTGAAAAAACACATATATAAGTGACATGAAATCAGAACTTTTCAAAAAAATAAGGATGGGAAAAGAACCATACGTAACTCGAGGTCAATCCAAAACCAAGTATTTTGGCTTGTCTCGAGTTGAGCATGTTTTCTAAACATAGGGCAGCCCAACATATGCTTAAAAAAATAAAAAATATATATACTATTTTAATAAAAGTACACTTTTTTACATGCATTTAACCCACCCATAATGTATATTTAAAGTTTTAAGTTCTTTAAACACAACTTTTAAAGTATATTCTAACAAAAATAGTTTTTCATAAAAGTAAATTTATCAAACATAGTGAAAAAAAATTAAAAGAAAATAGAATGTAAAATTCATGTTTTTTGGGTCAGCCTAACAAAAGACATGCTAGGGCTGGGCTTGGGCTTAATAGAAATTATTAAAAAAATTACACTGTAAAAATTTTATAAGTAATGCTACATATCTCAATTTTTTTATCTTAAAAAATTATCTTAAATGATGTGGCATTCATTAATTGTTCGATGAGATAATACAATGAATTCACTTGGATCTTGTAAAGTTACCAACCATGCAATAAATACTACATCATTTGGGATAAAATTTAGAATAAAAAAATTTGAGATATCTATCATTACTTAGAATTTATCTATGAAATTTCTTTTAATTTCATCGTTAGAGAATGTGAAATATTTGAATAATTAAATATAATGAAAAGAAAAAGAGTACGTATGATCGTAAGTTTAAAAAATCATGAAAATATTACTAACTGTTACTCTATTATATTTTATAACTTTTTAACACTAATGATGATGTTATAAAATATTGATGTACTTTCCTTTCAAGTAGATCAAATCATAATATTTTTGTAATAAGTTTAAGTACTAACAAACTTTTATTTCCTAATTATTTCAATTAATCATTTTATAAAATAAATCTTTAACTATGATTGAAGAAAATTATAGTTGAATTGCAGACATAATTGAAAATCAAATAAAAAAATCTATTCTTTTATGAAATATTATAAAATCTGAAGGCGTATTCATGAAATTTAACTACACTTACAACGAATAAAAGATACTTAGGTATATTTAAGTAAAAATAGATAAATATATGCACGAGAAATAATAATTAAAGACAAAATGAGTATGAAATTTGAGCATTGGAAGATGCATGATAATGTGTAACCACTGACCATTATGAATTAGATAAATAAATAATGAATACAATAAATATAGAGGAATAATAGGTTCTTAAAAATCTAGAATTAAAGTTTAGCATATTAGATGTCACTCAAAATCAAATCAATCCATGGATAAAGGTTTTCATTGCAACTTGCAGCGTACTCAATATCATGAGAATCCACTATTTCAAAAGAGAAATTTCTTATAAAAATTATATTTGATAAGAAAGATAAAAACACTAATTTTGAATGAAACTATTTGTGATAAAGATATCAATAGATAACTTTTAATAATTTATCAAACTATAATACACATGCATATATAAACATATTTTGATTATTGCAAATATTTTCCCTGTAATATGTGCAAAGCTCTCAGAAGAGGTGTGAACTACAAATGAATGAAAGAATAATTTTCCCCCCCTTCAATTTGTTACTTCACTCGATTGCTTTTAGTATATTTTACTGTTCTTTTTCTGTTAAGAATTCCAAGAAATGTAAAGAGATTGAAAATGCAATTGATTTGAAAAAAAAAAAAAAAAAAGAAGGAAATCATAGTGGAGGTAAAACTAATGCTATGTTCATCTTCTACATTAATTCTTTCGATATTTAGAGAAAAAAACTACATATATTTGCATGAATCTAACCACTTACTACTAAAATTATATGGAAATTTATTGAGAGCAAGATGAGACTTGCTGTGTTTAAGAATTAACTATTATTATTTTGATATGAAAGTAAACCTTTCAAATGTAAAACCAAGTGGACTTTTAATATAAAAAACAAAGTGTAAAACTTCTAGCTCTTGATGCCAATATTAAGCTAGAACTGTGTTTGCTTCAGATTTAAAGCAACTTTTTTTTTGCCCCCGAGAAAGAGATGTGAAGCATCTAATAATGCTGAACTTGTTCATCCAAAAAAAAAAAAAAACCAGTGACCAAAGATAGTGCTCATCGGGCCTCTTGTTACAGCTCAAGGCAGATCATTAAGAATACTCATTAAAGCTTTTAGTTAACAAGGAAACGACCAAAACTTTGATCCCAGAATTGTGTGGGTTTATAGGTAAATTCTTCTCTATTTCATTCAATTAAAAAGAAAAGAAAAATTGACTATACATTGAGTCTTAAAATTTTGGTTTTTTCAAAAGGATTAGAATTTTCTCCTTTATTTTTTTCTTTCTTATTTTTTTATTTTTCAAATTTGATTAAAAAGATTAACTTAAATATAAATAAAGTTAAAAAAATCTACTTAATTGTCAATATCAAAATTTAAAACTCAATTTTAACCATTCATTTAACGAATGTGCTCAAGAATAGAATCTTTGTCCCTTTCAGAAAGGGGTGTGCTCAAGAATAAATTACCTAAACAATATAATCAAATTTAATCAAAAACCCATATGCATGTGATGTAACACACACACACACACACACACACACACAAAACCCCCCCACACACCCACCGACCCACCCATACACGCGCACACATATTCCCCGTCTGTTTGATGCATGATGACCATGAGACATAAGGACAAAAGGAGAGAGAAGACTGAAGAGAACACAACTCAAATCCCAAAAGCTAGCCTATTATGGGCAATCAATCTTAAAGCCTCAAATGGAGTAAACTAATAGAAACAATAGTTATGCTATTATTTGGCAAAACCAAACAAGTCTTTTCTTATGTATGAATGAATAAATGAATGAATATAGAAAGAAACACTAGATAGAATACCTTAATTTTTGTTAAAAATTAAAAAAATAATAATAATTAAAACTAGTACTACTATTACTACATCGTACTCTCCTAGGGATTGAGATTTTTCTTCTCTCCCACCGTCGTCTCACAAGCTGGCTCACAGCAAGCTACCAGCTGTACTTATATGATAATTGTTATATGCATTAAATTTAAGACGAAATTAAGTCACACAAAATAAACTTTATATAGATATATACAGTAAATCCTTATTTCTGTACACTATAAATACTCATGAAATATATAGAGTCATTATTCTTATTGAAACAATAAAAAAATAAAAGGAAGCACTTACCATGAATCAGTAGAGTATTCAAAGAGTTTGCCTTTAGTGGAGAAGACGATCAAAGCAACTTCAGCGTCGCAAAGCACAGAGATCTCATGGGCTTTTTTCAATAAACCAGACCTTCTCTTAGAGAAAGTCACTTGTCTATTGATCTTGTTCTCTATCCTCTTCAGCTGCACCCTTCCTCTCCCCATATTAACTATCTATTAATAATTATCACCAGCAATTCTCCACTCTAGTTGGAACACCCTTAATTAGCTATCTTTTTTGGAAAAAAAAAAAACCAAACAATCAAACAAAACGCACCATCAAGAATTAACATATATATATATGTGTGTGTGTTTATATATATAACGAAAAAACAAAAATGAAAAATAATTAAAGAATCAAGAAGCTAGAAAGAGATCCTTTACAAAGAAACTTGCAGGCTTCTTCTGGGTATCTCTCTAATCTCTGTACTTTTATAGAACATAGATTAGAGCAGGTAGTGAGTAGTGTACTGCAGAACTTTTGCTATTTATGTAAAAATAGAAAGGATGGCATATTTATAGAAAGAGGCTTGGAGTTGGAGGAGGATTGAAAGAAAAATTTAAAAAAACCACTACATTTGGGTTTGATTTAGAAAGAGGTGGTGTTGTAAAACCAGGTGGTTTCGTCAAATGCGTTGTCGATGTTCTATTGGGCTGACGTCCTGAGACAGTCGTTGTTGTCTGCTCTTTAAGAGGTTTTTCTTATTTTATATTTTTTATCTTTTGGACGGATGCTCTTTCAAGAGTTAAGATCACAAAAGTCATCAGTAAATAGAAATGTCCGTACAATTACATCTACAGCTCAGGGGCACTGTTCCGGAAATAATAATAATAATAAATTAATTTCTTTAGACTTTTTTTTAATTATTATTTTTTTAACAATTCTTTAGCTAACAGAATTTTGATTTGATGCACAATATCAGCTCCGCTCCCTCAGTTGGTAAACCCCTCTTTTGATCGCTTTCTCTCATTTGATTTGCTAATTTTATGTTGGACGGTGCTGACAGAATTCTTACTAGAATCTGCATTTGTGGTTGTTGCTGTGGGATGTTTGGATCTTTCTTGCAACACCAATCATAAGACATCACGCTTTAGTTTCTTCATCTTTTTTTTTTTTTATATATATACTTTTTTTCTAGTTATATATTTCTATTTTACTTGTAAAACTAATTTTGATTATTTACTTTTCTTGTACTCATATTAAATGCTAACTTCTTTGAATGCTTTTTTTTTATTAAGTAACATAAAAAATAACTCCATACTAGAATAAGTTAATTTCTTAACTCGAATTTGAAACTAATCATACGGCTTCTTAATATTTGGTAAGAAACTTTATAAAAATTATCAAAAACTTTTACCTGAAACTGACAGATAAAAAATTATTGAGAATTCTCTTCTTAACTGAATTTTTCATAAGTAAAATACAAATAGAGCGAGAGGTAGTTATTAAATAGGAATTTATAAAAAAATTAAGTTTTAGTCATAGGTTGTATATCAATAATAGATTAGACAAGGAGTATAAGGTCTTTGAAAACTAAAAAAAGATATTAATTCATCTATTGACCGTTATAATTTCTCTTTTTCTATTATAATCTGTAAACCATAAGTTTTTAGTAAATAATGAAATGTAACTTAGGAATTGCCTTTAGTTAAAAGGTTAAAAAAGGTAAATAAAACTACTCTTTTTGTTTTACAGCAAACATGGGTGGCTATCATCTTTTTTCAAAATTTCATATGCTCATAAAAGAAATATGTTGACAAGAAATAGCCTAATCAACCACTATAGTACAATGCCCTAGTCAGGGCACTGTAAGGTGATATGATAGTTAACAAAACTATTAAAACTTAAATATCTAAAATGCCCAAGTTATCAGATATAGTATCCAAAAGTATCATAATCACAACTTTAGAAATAATATGTCTTTTATGGCCATGAATAATACATGGTAGCTAATGCAGGATACAAAAGTTATCTCCTACTTTTTTTTGGGTTGGGAGGGGGGGGGGGAATCCCTGATAAAGCAAGGAAAATAATATTAAATAAAAATCAAAAGGGATTACAACTCATGGGTTACAAAGAACCTACCCTAAAAAATCCAACAAAGAATATAAATTTATTTTTTTATATTATTATCTTTGTACGTATACATATTAGATCGTCATGTGGGTTTTAATCAGGATTATATATACATATCTTAAACCACATCAATATATATATTTTGTATCTCTAATTAATTCGATCATTGAAATATTGTTGTAATATTCGCATAATAGACTCTTGAGAAAATAATAATAATAATAATAATAATAATAATAATAAAATGGTAGTACAAAATGCAGGTGGCAAGAGATAATGTCAAAACTAATTTTAATTATCGAATCAAATTCATTGAAAGGCCAAAAGAGAGAGAGAGCTAAAATTGTTCAATTTTTAAAATTTTAAATCCCATAATTAGTTTGTCAAATTATAATGGTATTGAAGAGAGTAGGAAGAATTTTGAAGACTTTCAATGGCATTGCCACTAGGTAGAAGCCGCCAAGAAGGGATAACGCAGCCACAATCACGGACGACCACTTGGCACAAAATTACTGATAACTTATTAACAACAACAAAGATCATAAATAAAAAATCAAATGTTCGTGGCAATTTTGCCTGCTCTCCACTGGCAGAAGTCAATAGTTTAGCTAGAAGTTCATTTCTATTTTTCTTAGGAACTTACTAAGTTAGAAACCACATCAAATAACATTAATTATCCTTATTCAAGAAACACATTAACCTTTCTTTTGTTTTTTTAACATTACATTACAAATTTATTGATATTTAAAAATTAAAAGTATATGAGAATCTCATGGATCAACCTTGTTATACCAAAATCTGAATATTTAGATCCAAAAATAAGTCAGATACACTTTCAAATATTTGAAATAAAATCTGACCCTAATGTTGCATAAATAAAAATCACATATTCATTCCAATTTTGACGCTTCCCCACGAGTCAACAATTTAGCTAAATGTTGTTAATTTTATTAGGAACTGCACTATATTAGAAACTGCATCAAATAGCATTAATGAATTTTATTCAATAATCACATTAACCTTTTTTATCCTAATATTACATTACAAATTTATTGATATTTAAAAATTAAAAATATATGAGAATCTCATGGATCAATCATGTTATACCATAATTCGAATATTTAGATCTAAAAATAAGACATATATACTTTCAAATATTTGAAATAAAATCAGCCTCTAATGTTGCATAAATAAAAATAAAATATTCATGCCAATTTTGACTCTTCCCCACTGGCAACAATCAACAATTTAGCTAGAAGTTGTTAATTTTATTAGGAACTGCACTAAGTTAGAAATTGCATCAAATAGCACTAATTAATTTTATTCAAGAATCAAATTAACCTTTTTTCTGATATTACATTACAAATTTATTGATATTTAAAAATTAAAAATTTATAAGAATCTCATGGATCAACCTTATTATACAATAATCCGAATATTTGGATATAAAAATAAGTCAGATATATTTTCAAATATTTGAAATAAAATCAGCCTCTAATGCTGCATAAATAAAAATCAAATAGTCATGCTAATTTTGACTCTTCCCCACTGGTAAGAGTCAATAATTTAGCTAAAAGTTGTAAATTTTATTAGGAACAGTACTAAGTTAGAAACTGCATCAAATAGCACTACTTAACTTTATTCAAGAATCACATTAACCTTTTTTACACACACACACACACATATATATATATATATATATATTACATTACAAAATTATTGATTTAAAAAAATTAAAAATATATGAGAATCTCATGGTTCAACCTTGTTGTACCATAATCCGAAAATTTAGATCTAAACATAAGTTAGATATATTCTTAAATATTTGAAATAAAATCAACTTCTAATGTTGTATAAATAAAATTCAAATATTCATGCCAATTTCGACTCTTCCCCTTTGGCAAGAGTCAACAATGTAGCTAAAAGTTGTTAATTTTATTGGAGAACTGTACTAAGTTAGAAACTGTATCAAATAGCACTAATTAGTCTTATTCAAGGCGAACAAGAACCTTTTTTTTATATAATTTATATTACATTACAAACTTATTGATAATTAAAAGTTAAAAATTTACGGGAATCTCATAGATCAACCTTGTTACGCTGTAATTCAAATAGTCAAATCTAAAATTGTTGATGCAAAATTTTTGCTCAATGTACATCGATTGATTTGTGTTTCGGGCCTTCTTCTAAATCGAGTTTTGTGGCTTATTTTTTTCTTGAGGCGAGTGTCTCAAATTACATGCCTCCTTGTCGTTAATTGTTCTGTAAAAAGAAACAATTATCAAAGGGTGTCGAGATTGCCGACAATAACCCTACGACTCTCAAGTCAGCCTTTTAAATTTGATTGTAAAGAGAGAATTTAGAGAGAGAAGGACAACATTTCCTTACCCTTTTTCTCTTACCTTCAAATGGGGACTCTTGATCTTTATATAAGCAATTTGATCTATGAGGTGGAGGTGCCATCATGACACGTGGCATTGTCTTAGTGACAAGTGTATGCAAAACTCATGCATAAAGACACATAATGACATGTGTCAAGCTTGTTCATGACAAGTAATCTTTGGACATTTGTCATGTTTTTGGGCTGTTAACCTTTAATGGACTTTAACTTAAATTCGGCACTTATATTGGTTCCTCACAAAGAGGATTGATTTTGCAACATTTTGCTTGTAAGTGCATTCTGCCCGTAGGCGCATTCCGTAAAATGCATATATTTGCCCATATACGCATTTCGTAGAATGTATATTTGCCTGTAGGCGCATTCCGTAGAATGTGTATTTGCCCGTAAGCTCATTCCGTATAATGTGTATTTGCCCGTAAGCTCATTCCGTATAATGTGTATTTGCCTATACGCGTATTCCGTAGAATGTGTATATGCTCGGATGCACATTCCGTAAAATGTGTATTTGCCCCGTAAGCCCATTCTGTATTTGCCCGTAGGCCCATTTCAAGTAGCTCATGTGCTCTTATTTAGAAATATTTTCGAAGTATTTAGGTCATTTTTTTGTGATAAATGGGCCTAGGTCGTTCTTTAGGAGGAATGGACCTAGGTCATTATTTGTTAAATCATGCCTTTGATATTTTGCCAAAGCCTTGCCCTTTAGGCGTATTAAGAAATATTTTCTAAGTGCCTAGGTCGTTCTTTTAGAGGAATGGACCTAGGTCGTTCTTTGTTAAATCATGTCTTTGGCACTTTTTCAAAGACTCGCCCTTTGAGCGTTTTACTTAGAAATATTTTCTAAGTGCCTATGTTGTTTTTTGTGAGGAATTGACGGACCTAGGTCGTTCGTTGCGGGGAATGGACCTAGGTCATTCTTTGTGAGAAATGGACCTAGGTTGTTCTTTGCGAGGAATGGACCTAGGTCGTTCTTGGCGAGAAATAGACCTAGGTCGTTCTTTGTAAAGAATGGACCTATGTCATTCTTTGTTGAATCACGCTTTTAGTTTTTTTTGTCGTGCCTTGCATTTAGACACTTTAGTTAGTATCTTGACCGTTCTTATAGAGAACATGCTTGAGTTATTTTATAGAAAATAATTTCATTGGGCCTATATTTTTCGTGGGTTTGGGCCTTTCATATTTTGGTCTAACAGAGGCCCCCCAAGTCTTACTTTTCAATTTTGAGAAGTGAGACTCTTTTTAGGGTACTTTTTCTTAGGCTTTTCTTATTACAAATTAAATTTCAAGGGTTGAAATTTCTCTAAAGCACCTATTCCATTAAAATTATTCTATGACCAATCTCACATACGTCATTCAATGCTTTGTAGCTCTCTACAATCTATCTTAATTTAACAATTATTGAAAATTTAATAATTATTGAAAATCATAAAAGTAGGGAGTTTAGTAAAAGTACCTTTTTAAAAGAGATATTGGACTTTCTAAATGGCATGTGAGAATTTTCTGACAGTTCTTTGGTGAGCTACTGTTGAAGCTCTTCGAGTGCTCATCGATCCAAGAAAAAATGTCAAATCTTTTCCCGAAAGGTCATTGTTGAGTGTTAGAAAATGTATATTTATGAAGGAGAAAATTGTCATTTTACACTACAAGTTTTACTAACACCTTTACTTTTATGAATTTAACCTTCTTTTGATTTAATTCCGTGCGTTTTATTTTAATTAAGTATTTTATGTATTTTAGG
>MKYO02013788.1:225419-261970 GCA_002013955.2 Citrus medica
CATGATGCATGTTGATACGGATCCAGATACCCAAGTACGTCATTTCAATAGATTTCTTTTCAATTTATTCTCGTCATTTCAATTCCAATTTCAGAATTTATTCTCGCCATTTTAATTTAAGTTTTAGCATATTTCAAATCATTTCCACCACAAATCTAATCATCCATTTACAAAATTAATTCTACACACAATTAAAACCAACCTCCTCGTGGGATCGACACTCGTCACTATTGATCTATACTATAATAGATTCGTGCGCTTGCGAGTTCATTAAAATTTGCACAACAGTCATCTTTTGAAACTGAGTTGCTTCAATGGTAAATAATTTTGTAGATAGTGACCCTAATCAATTCTCATAGATACTTGCCCTTAGGCATTTTGGTTGAGATCAACGAAAACTTTAAACACTCATCCTTATGTGTTTTAGTCAACATATGCCCTTAGGAGATTTAGTCAACAGTTGCCCCTAACTTTTTGACATTGGCTTTAAGGCGCTTCTCATCAATACTAACTCTGGGATGTTTTTATTTAAAACATGTCATTAGGCATTTCAGACAATCATTTGCCTTTTAATTTTTCACTTAGAATATTTTCCAAGCACCAAATGCCCTCAACTCTTTTATTATAATTCGTTTGTGGGCGGTTTTCTTCGAAAACTAATTTGAAGTAATTGGACTTAGGTCATCCTTTAAAAGAAAGGACTTAGGTCCTTTTATCATAATCCGCTCGTGGGCAGTTTCATAGAACTTTGCCCCTAGGCGTTCTATTTGAATGATTTTTCTAAGAATTGTTTACAAGAATGAACCTAGGTCTTTTTATGATAATTCGCCCGTTGGCACATTTCTTAGAAAATTGATTCTAAGTAATTAAGCTTAGGTCTCTTTTTAAAAGAAATGACATAGGTCTCTTTATAAAAGAAAAGACCTAGTTGTCTTTTATCATAATCTGCCCATAGGCACTTCCCTTAGAAAATTAATTCTAAGTAGTTGGACCTAGGTATTTTATCATAATCTGTCTGTAGGCGTTTTCCTTATAAAATTAATTCTAAGTAATTGGACAAAGGTCTTTTTTTTTTCATAATCCACCCATAGGCGCTTTCTTCAAAAAATTAATTTTAAGTAATTAGACCTAGGTCATTCATGTGTAATGAATTATGCCCTGACGTTTTGTCAACAACTCACTGCTGTGCAAATTTTATTGAACTCACAAGTGCACAGATCTATTGTAGTATAGATTAATGGTGACGAGTGTCGATCCCATGAGTAGATAGATTTTAATTATGTATAGAATTAATTTTGTATGAGGTGATTGGATTTGTGGTGGAAGTGATTCAAATTATCCTAAAAATTAAAATTGAAATGGCGAGAAAAAATTAAAGTGTAGATCTATTAAATTGACGTACTTGGGCATCTGGATCCGTATCAACATGTATCATGAGCTAAATATTTCTTATTAATATCAATTAAATCATGAGGGGGAAATCTACACCTCATGAACCACACTATAATCAATATGGTGCTAAGGGCTTATCGTGCCAAATAATAATAACCTTGTACTAGGCAGCCGGTGAAACCAGGGCGGTATCTAGACAAGTTTATTATTATTTGTCGACGAAAAGTCAAAACATCCACAAAAACTAGAGGGGAAGAGAAAATAAATTTACCAAATAAAGCCCATGACACATGTTGAGACTTCACCTTCAACCCAAGCTTGAAAGAAAATTAGCNTTCACCTTTCAACCCAAGCTTGAAAGAAAATTAGCTACTCATAATTGAATTAGGGGTAAAATGAAAATTTATTAAAATACGTAGAAAATACAAGATGGAGAAAGTATTACAGAAAATGGATCCCAAAAATGGATTCGGAGATGTCAAATTAGGGGGGGAGGTCCTCTTTTTATAAATACATGGAGTAAATCATGGCCATTGGATTAAAAAAGTTTGGACGCTCAGGATTGTGCCACGTCATCAGTCAACAGTACGCGTGAATAGTACGTGGTTTGACCACGCGGATGAACAGTAATACGGTTTGACTCGGGTTGAACAGTAACGCGGTTTGGTTGAAAATAATCCTATGTGATGCATGTATTGTATGCGAGATTTTTGGTCCACTGACATGCTGCCACGTCACCATCAACAGTACATAAGAATTTTAGTCCAACAGGATTGTGACACCTCATCAGTCAATGCCACATCATCGGTCAATGCCACATCATCGATTCGCTTATATGAACAGTGTCGTGAACAGTAACGTAGATACTACTGTGCATGTGAATAATACCGTACGTGTAAACAGTGCCATTTTTTCTTTTATGCTCCTCCTAAGGTTTTCGACTGTCCTGAGTTCAAAAGTGATGTCCGTTTTGCCGTCTGATCTTTCGTTTATTATGAAATGACTATGATGCCCCTAAAACACATAAAATACTTAATTAAAATAAAACACACATAATTAAATTACAAAAAGGTTAAACACATAAAAGTAAGGGTTGTTAGTAAGACTTGAAATGTAAAATGACAGTTTTTTCCTTTATAAATATGCATTTTCTAACACTCAACACTTGCCATTTGAGAGTTTTACATAGAATTTTCTTCTAAGGACCTAGGTCACTTCTGTGAAAATAAACCTAGGTCATTCATGAATTATGCCTTGGTGTTTTATCTATGACTTGCCATTTGGGCGTTTTACTTAGAAAATTCTTCTAAGGACCTAGGTCTGTTTTGTAAAAATTGACCTAGGTCACTTTTTTCTTTAAAAATTGACCTAGGTCACTTTTTTCTTTTTAAAGTTACGCCATCGGCGTTTGTCGAAGACTCGCCTTTAGGGCGTCTTACTTAGAACTTTTTTCTAAAGACCTAGGTCATTTTCGTGAAATTTGACCTAGGTCACCTTTTTTTTTTATTCGCGCCCTCGACGTTTTGTCGAAAACTCGCCTTTGGGGCGTCTTACTTAGAACTTTCTTCTAAGGACCCAGGTCATTTTCGTGAAATTTGACCCAGATCACCTTTTTTTTTTATTTGCACCCCCTTAGCATTTTGTCGAAAACTCGCCTTTGGGGTGACTTACTTATAACTTTCTTCTAAGGACCTAGGTCATTTTCATGAAATTTGACTTAGGTCACCTTTTTTTTTTTTTATTCGTGACCTCGGTGTTTTGTCGAAGAATCGCCTTTGGGGCGTCTTACTTAGAACTTTCTTCTAAAGACCTAGGTCAGCTTTTTTTTTTTACTCGTGCCCTCGGCGTTTTATCAAAAATTCACCTTTTGAGCGCTTTATTTAGAAATTTCTTCAAAGGACTTAGGTCACTTTCGTGAAAACTGACCTAGGTAATTTTTTTTGTAAGTGACGCCCTCAGCGTTTGTCGAAGGATCACCTTTGGGGCTCCTTAATTAGAACTTTCTTCTAAGGACCTAGATTATTTTCATGAAATTTGACCTAGGTCACCCTTTTTTTTTACTTTGCGCCCTCGGTATTTTGTCGAAGACTCGCCTTTGAGGCGTCTTACTTAGAACTTTCTTCTAAGGACCTAGGTCATTTTCCTGAAATTTGTTTTTATTCGCGCCCTCGACGTTTTGTCGAAAACTCGCCTTTGGGGCGTCTTACTTAGAACTTTCTTCTAAGAACCTAGGTCATTTTCGTGAAATTTGACCTAGGTCACCCTTTTTTTTTTAAGTTACGCACTCAGCATTTGTCGACGACATGCCATTTGGGCAATACAATGAGACACACTCTTAAGCGTTTTGTCAAGATACTCTATTTCAATGATGAAGCCGCTTGGTGGCCACCGGTACAGTTACAACAAAAGTTTTTTTTTCTTCTTTAGTCGGGTGAATATCAAAATTCGTTGTACACTTTTTTATAATTTGTGGCCAACCTCTCTCTTTGTCGTTGAAGTTTGGCTACATAACTGTACTTTTCATGTTGTGTAGAAAGATTCAAGTTTTGCTAGTGGGGGGAAATTGTAATACAATTGTCGATTCATTACCCGACTCAACCAAGAATCGTTTTTGTTGGAAAGGGATCTTCACCTCCATTAAACTTTCATCATTAGCCACAAGATCAAAGTAGTTGTAATTATCATTGACGCCCAAGATAAGCCAATTTGGCTTTTTGTTCAAGTCCCAACAGACGGCATCAACTGTTGATGCAAAATTTTTGCTCAATGTACATCGATTGATTTGTGTTTCGGGCTTTCTTCTAAACCGAGTTCTGTGGCTTATTTTTTCCTTGAGGTGAGTGTCTCAAATTACATATTTCCTTGTCGTTAATTGTTCTGCAAAAAGAAACAATTATCAAAGAGTGCCGGGGTTGCCGGCAATAACCCTCCAATGCTCAAGTCAGCCTTTTAAATTTGATTATAAAGAGAGAATTTAGAGAGAGAATGACAACATTTCCTTACCCTTTTTCTCTTACCTTCAAATGGGGACTCTTGGTCTTTATATAGGCAATTTGATCCATGAGGTGGAGGTGCCATCATGTTACGTGGCGTTGTCTTAGTGACAAGTGTCTGCAAAACTCATGCATAAAGACACATGTCATTATGTGTCAAGCTTGTTCATGACAAGTAATCTTTGGACATTTGTCATGCTTTTGGGCTGTTAACCTTTAATGGACTTTAACTTAAATTCGGCACTTATATTGGTTCCTTACAAAGAGGATTGATTTTGCAACATTTTGCCTGTAAGTGCATTCTGCCCGTAAGCGCATTTCGTAAAATGCATATATTTGCCCATATGCACATTTCCTAGAATATATATTTGCCCGTATGCGCATTCCGTAGAATGTGTATTTGCCCGTAGGCCCATTCCGTAGAATGTATATTTGCCCATACGCGCATTCCGTAGAATGTGTATTTGCCCGTACACGGATTCCGTAGAATGTGTATTTGCCCGGATGCGCATTCCGTAGAATGTGTATTTGCTCGTAAGCCCATTCTGTATTTGCCCGTAGGCCCATTTCAAGTAGCTCGTGTGCTCTTATTTAGAAATATTTTCGAAGTATCTAGGTCATTTTTTGTGATGAATGAACCTAGGTCGTTCTTTAGGAGGAATGAACCTAGGTCGTTCTTTGTTAAATCATGCCTTTGACATTTTGCCAAAGCCTTGCCCTTTAGGCGTATTAAGAAATGTTTTCTAAGTGCCTAGGTCGTTCTTTGCGAGGAATGGACCTAGGTCGTTCTTTGCGAGGAATGGATGGACCTAGGTCGTTCGTTACAAGGAATGGAACTAGATCGTTCTTTGCGAGGAATGGACCTAGGTCATTCGTTGCGAGAAATGGACCTAGGTCGTTCTTTGCAAGGAATGGATCTTGGTTTTTCTTTGTGAGGAATGGACCTAGGTCGTTCTTTGTAAAGAATGGACCTAGGTCATTCTTTGTTGAATCACGCTTTTGGTTTTTTTGTCATGTCTTGCATTTAGACACTTTAGTTAGAATTATTAGTGTCTTTGCCGTTCTTATAGAGAACATGCCTGAGTTATTTTATATAAAATAATTTCATTTGGCCTATATTTTTCGTGGGTTTAGGCCTTTCATATTTTGGTCTAACAAAAATAAATTAGATATATTTTCAAATATTTGAAATAAAATCATCCTCTAATGCAGCACAAAGAACCTGAAAGATAAATAATTTATAATTCAACTATAGGATGGTTCTCCCGACACAGGTCAAAGAATTTGGTTTTTAATTTATACAAAACAAATCAATATTATTGAAACTGATATTATGGCTCGAATTTTCTAAACTAAGAGCTATTGCTCTTTTCTCTTTCTTTTTGCAATTAATTTATAGACTATTACCATTGCTCGTCATGTTATTCGAGTTATAATATGATAAATATAAACAGAAAAAAGAAATCATAATCCAATGAGTTTAGCAAGAAATCATCTCCAAAGAATTATGATACACTAATGAATTAAAATTTGGGATTTGCAAAAATTCATTTGAGCGGTACACAAGATACCCATATCAATGTATATGATCAACATCTCTTTATACATAGATTTTTTTTTTAATCTCAAATTTGATCCCAAATGATGTGTCATTAATTGAGTGGTTGGTAATTCTTTGTAAAATCCAAGTGAACCAATTGTATTATCTCACCAATTAATTGATGAATGGCACATTACTTAGGATAATTTTTTTAGATAAAAAAATTGGGATGTGTAGCACTACTCTATTTATAGATAACTATCATGCATTTGTTCAAACAAAAGCTGGCATCAAATTACAAAGAATCAAAGAGACTTCGAATCACCAATTGCAAAGGATTTGGAGAAAAAAAAAACTCCAATGAAATTCTCAAGGTTACTAACTTTATAAATGTTCAAACAAATCGTTTTTTTATAGGGAAAAATGACACTTACACCTCAAAGTTTAGGGAAATAGTCATTTGAACTCTTAAGTTTTCAATAAAGGACACATGGTCGGCTTTAGAGTGTATGGGGCCTTAGGCAAAAATTTTTGTGGGGCCTTTTTTATTTTGCAATTTTAATATTTAATGAAACATTAGACTAAAAAATGCATATGACTTTTA
Organism: Citrus medica; assembly: GCA_002013955.2. Taxonomy (NCBI): domain Eukaryota; kingdom Viridiplantae; phylum Streptophyta; class Magnoliopsida; order Sapindales; family Rutaceae; genus Citrus; species Citrus medica. Next base: position 231,949 of record MKYO02013788.1, read on the forward strand.
ACTCTTGAATTTTAATAATAATAAAAAATATTTTTAAAATTTTCAAAAACCAAACCTAAAAAAATAACCAAGAAGATATATTTTTTACTTCCATTAAAATTATTACAAAGATAAAAAAATAAATACAAACAATATTATTTTCAAAGAGAATATTTAGAATAGTAGAAAGTTGAGATGATTAATTGATTATCAAATAATATATATGCACTTTGTATTTTAAGAAATTAATTTTTTTCTTTTTTAAATGAATCAATGAATGTAATAAGTCTCTTCATAAAAAAAAGACCAAGAAATCTATTTATTTATTATTTTTTATATTACAACGTTTTAATGGAAATTAAAAGGAATATTAAAAATCAAAGAATTTAATTTTTTTAGGAAACTTAAAAGGTAAAAAATTTATTTATTTTTTTGGAAAAACTAATGATGAATGAATTAATGGCTAAACAATTTTATTAATTATATCTCTTGAACATTAAAGTTACTAAATATGGATTTTCTACAGAAAAAAATAATTCTTAGTTGTGGTATAACCGTTAATTATCAAGATGTCTAATAGGCTTTTCTACAATCATAATTTTAAAAAAATCTTTATTAATTAAATAACTATTAAGAAATACAAAAAAATAAGGCCTTAAAAAAATATAGGGCCTTAGGCAATCGCCTTGTTCGCCTATACTTAAAGCCACCCCTGACACTAAGACTCCCTTTCAACTATAATATCATTTGACTGTATTAACTCAAAAAAAAAATGACTTCAGTGTTCTATAATAAATAAAAAATGATATTAAAATAAACGTAACAATATATACATTTTAAAATAGTTTTAATATTTTAAAATATTTTAATGATTTACAATCTTACATAATATTAAGCTAAATGAACATAAATAGAAACATCATATTGACATAAATATAAAAATTTTAAATTATTTTTAATAATTTTAATATTATCAATACATAAGATATATTTTATTAATTGTAAAATCTATTTATTCAAAGATTTATTTAAAAATTTTACAATAAATAAAAGTATATTACAAAATAAATATAATAATTTACATTTTAAAAATATTTTATATATTAAAAATATTCTAATATTATTAGTTTAGTAGACAAATTAAACTTTATTATAGTAAAAAAGAAAAAGAAAAGGCCCTAGTCTTTCTTATTGAAAATTTACTGTTTTACATGACCTTTTCCTCAAATCTTGAGGGTGCGTATGTGTCTTTTTCCCTTTTTTAAATTCAAAAATTAATAACAAAAACCTTTAAATTTGCTTCAATTAATAAGAGAGTTTGTGTGACTATTTTTTTTTAAATTAAAAAAGCAAATATATGTAGATTTAAACAAGACTTTGTCTTTATCACTTTTTGAATCTTGAGCTGTCCAATTAAATGCTATCATGATTTTCAACAAGCACGCCCAACAAATTGTAATTCGAAGTTTAATGCCAAAAATTGTACGTGCTTAGATGAGGTCCATGTTTTGTTGTCTATAGTACTTACCATGCCTTTAGCAAGCTCAGAGCTGCAGTAGCAATTGGAAAACGTGGGAGTTTGTTACAAAAGTAGAAAGAAAAGTAATTGGGGCTACTTATAATTGATCTCTGCTTCAATTATTGGTCTTTCATCCCAGCTAGCTTAGCTAGTTGCCTATGTGGGGCTGCTGCATAAAACTTCAAAGTCTTGGCTCTTGAGTAAATTCATCAGTTTAATACTACGCTTTCAATTCATTAATGCTGCGTTTATTTCATAAAATTGAAATGTGGTGGAATTAGAATGGGTTGAGAATAAGAATGAGAATTTTTATAGTATTTTCATTCGCTGAATATATTTTATATACAAAAATAAGTGTTTTGTTTAATTTCTTTGTGCCAAAAACGTATTACGTGTAATCTCATAAATGGTCGAAATAATTAAATAAATGAATTATATATACACACACCCACTAACTGAAGTTGACCTCGCCAAGCAAGGATATTGTTCAAAAATCAAATGAGTAGAAAAAACAATATGCATGACTAGGGAGACACGAATTGAGCCTTAGTTTACACATATAGGAGTATAAGATGAATGATAAATTTACACATTAATCGTAATTTTTATTAATTTATGAAGTACATGAACTTACCATTTTCTACTAACGCTCTAAATAACGTATCTAATATTACCGAAAGTTGGGTGGAGGTTTTTTATTTTAAAGAAATAAAAACACAATTTGAGTTGACGCAATAATCTTCTTTTAATTTTTAAAAAAGATAAGAAAAATTAGAAGCATTTATTTAGAATTTTCACTATATTTTTTTTTTAAATGTAGAGGACTTTGACTTTAAAAAAAAAAAAAGAATTTTCAGTGCTAACCTGAGCTGTGCTTATCTTTTTTATAATCTTTTGTCATAAGTACACTTATAGCAATGCATGCTAAAGATTTAATTGCTTACTTATACATTCTAATCTTATAATCACCAATCACATTTGAGGGGAAAAAACAAAAGCACAAAAATTAGCTCAACCCATCGTTGAATGAATCCAAATCGAAATGGAAATATATTGAATCGTGAGAAACATTTATGACAAACAAAAATTACATAATAACAGATGGGTCCCTGATTTTATATAAGTTTTTACTATTGATACAGTTTCTCTGTTTGTAACACATAGACCCCTATTTTTTCCTTAAATTTTTACACTATATGATCGATTCTACAGTATGAAGTGTACTAGGAGTCTTGAGTTCATGTACTAATAGAACAACTCAGAGATTCATCAAGCATAAATAAAAAAGTTTTACACTAATTAAAGGCTAGATCTGTAATTTGAAAATTACATCCACTCCACCACAATCATGCGTCGAAGATTTGTCATCGAGTCCTCTCTTTCTAAGCGGCATCCTCAACTTTCCTTGATAGCAACAGTTCACCACTCGGTTAATTACAATCTTGGTGGTCCCCTAACTCCCGTTGATGTGATTGAAATTCCATCTAGTGTTAAATTAAATATTTTAATCGTAATTCTTTCATTTTAACGCAGTTTAGAGATATATATATATATATTTGATACAAATCGATAATTTATTTCTACTGTCTCCAAAAAAAGAACGAAATTTTTTCACATAATAAAAAATAAAAGGGAAAAGAAAAGAAAAGAAAACTCTTACTGTGTGAGAATCTTCGAGTTCTGAGGAATTTGCAGACGGCAGAAGATGTGGTTGAAGATAGATAAAGAGGTGGTGGGTATAATGTTGCACGTGATGCAGTCCCAATTCTAATTAGGGCAACAAAATTTTATCACAAAAACATGAAAAAACACAAAGAAGAAAGCGTGAAATGGGATTGGAAAAGTGTTGCTCCGTTTTCGTGCAACGTGTAGGGGTCCGTTTCGGGCAACAGCGTTAAAAATTGAGGTTTCAGCACGCGGGGTGTGTGTGTGGCCCAATTTCATTTTACACGAGAGAAGGTAAAGCTCCTTGTCTTTCTTTTCAAGCTTTGACAATTTGATTGGCAGAATCAGGAAATTAAAGGGAAAAAGTTAATAAATCATTTGAAAAATGAGAAAGAATTGTTGTCTGAATCTGCCTTTGTTTTTTCCGACCCAAGGTTTTTTTTTTTTTCTTTTTTCTTTTAATCTTCAGATAATGATAAAAATAATATAGGCCCTGAAGGCCTGGATTTTCTTTCTTCTTCTTTTTTTTTTTCGATTCTCTATCCCTTTCTGCGTTTGCTTCTTTTGTTCTTTTATATTCTTCATTTATTCAAGTCAAGCTATGGTTTTAATCTTTATTTAAGAAGTTAACAAAAATGGGATCTGCGTTTGACAACAAATTGGAAATAGACAGGCATTGATTCATGTGCGGTACATCTATACATTTCCTATGTTTAGATCACGGACCAGTTTTTATGACCTGCACTGAAAGAAATAGCACAAACCCAAAAGGGTAAAGATAAGCTTTGATAGTTCCCTCACGTGAAAGTGGGCGGATTCGATTAGGACTGAGACAAAGACTAAAATTTGATTAGAGTAAACTTATATTTATCTGTTGGAAGTGTGAAATACTTTCATTTATTATAAGAAGATAAAAAAAAAATCAACACATTTTTTATTTATCATTATTTTCTAAAACAATACCAACAAAGTGTTGGCTCCACTAGCAATGGAGTCCGCTTAAGTGGTTTGATTGGGTTTGCTCCTCAGTTCGAGTCGCAGGGAAGTCGCCTTTGTTGGGAGAACATGTGCCTCTCGATTCAAGCGGAGACTTCTAGTCTGAATTGTGGTACTGGCTTAAAGGTGTCTCCTACAGTTGGGGTCCTCCCCAAAATACCTCGTGGTCAAAAAAAAAAAAATGATTTTCGGAAAGATATTTTAAAAATGATAATGATGTCGGAAAGAGCAACGAAATAGGGGTGGTCAAATTACCGGATCCAACCCAACCCGACTCGAAAATTTTCAAGTTCAAATCAAATCAAGTTGTAAAGGAAACCCGATCGGATGAAAATGGTAAAACCCAATCGGGTTGTGATCACATCGGGTAAAACTCAATTTGATCCGAAAATCCAATCGAGTTTCTCAAAAAAAAAAAAAACCTAAACCTAAGCAAATGCACGCCACACACAAATCATAATTCACTTTTCACAACACACGCACAAACATAAATCACAACCCTCCTCATTACACAAAACACATACACAATCACTCACACCAAACGGCCAACGTTAAGTCGCCAATTGAGGCCACACAAGTCACAGCCTCACCCTCAAGAAGCGTTTGATCTGCTATTCATCTCCACGCCTGATTTGCTGTTGCGCGTCCGCGGTCTGCTGCTACGCAACCGATCAGGTCCTTGATCTACTATTGCGCATCTGTGGCCATCGATTTGCTGCCAAGCAACACCAATCTGCGACCAACCCAAACTCAATCTGCATTATGCTTCTCCAAGCCTCCAACCCGACCCGAGTTTCTCCCCTTTGAGACTTTAGTTTTGAAGCTTTGATTGTATATAACCNCGCATCTGTGGCCATCGATTTGCTGCCAAGCAACACCAATCTGCGACCAACCCAAACTCAATCTGCATTATGCTTCTCCAAGCCTCCAACCCGACCCGAGTTTCTCCCCTTTGAGACTTTAGTTTTGAAGCTTTGATTGTATATAACCATATATGGTTACTATATAGAAAATTAGTATTTAGTATTTGATTGCTGCAATTATGTATTTTTAAATATTAGTAATAAAATCAAGAAAATTGGCATATTTGTGATTTTTATCAATCCGATCCGATCTAACCTTAATTCGATCCTACTCGAATTCAACCCGAACTTAATACCCGATCTGATCTGATTTCCTATCCGATTTGAATATAAATCGGATGGGATCAAGTCAGGTTGTAAGTTCAGGTTGAATTCAAATTATTTTTTGTCCAACCCAAATAATCCAAAACCCAATCGGTTGACTCGAACCCGATCCGAAACTAATTCTTCCCACCCCTAGACGAAAGAGTTATATATTTTTGTATAAATTAATGTTAAATATATTTATTAGATATTAATTAAACAAAAATATAAAATAATAAAAATAAATTATATGGGTCACGAAGTATGATAAAATTATAAGTGTCACTCTTGTGTATGTCGAGAAAGAAATAATAAGATAAATATTTAATTATTCATATGGCATAACAATTTTAAATTTGGATTCAGTGTTGAATTGAGTAAAGATTTCAATTCAAACTCTTAAGGTTGTTATTGTTATTTGTTTGAGCATAAGAAGTTTAATAATTATTAGATAAAGTTTTCCACACACGTTATCTATTTTAGAAAAAAAAAATATTTTGGATAAGAATGACCATAAATAAGACAATGTAAATAGACATTGTCAATTACAATTTAAGGGGTCTATAAATAGTGTTAAAATAAATCGACATTTGTTTTTGTCTGCCATCTTACTTAAGAGCATTAGCAATTTATCATCTAAAATGAGCAATTTGAGCTAATTAAGAAAGAAAATAGTGAGCTATCGGATTTAGTTACTTAATAGACATGCCATTCAGGTAATTCTAGTAGTCAGTTGATATAATCTTCCAAAAGTGAATACACCTTTTCATGCCCAGTAAAAAATTCAAAGACAACCAACAAAACTGGAAAATTGTTCGAGATAGCAGTTGTTCATATAAATACAAGCCATACAACAACAAAAGAGCATTCCCTCATTTTCAAACATTACAAGTTACAACTTACAAACAATACTTATTACTGTTTGCAGCAAATAATAATTGCAGGTTACATAAAGCAAAACAGATCAAATCACAACCATCAACAAGGAAATTAATTAGAATGCCAATGATTAAGCTCATGTGAACTCATTTTATTATCCAATTATAATCAAAGCATCCAACCAGGGATGAATCCGGTGACATTTTGTGCATGGACTGGAATATGTGCCTCCTCCGAACCCATAGGATTGTACCTGCGGCATTAATGACCATGGCACATTATAAAAGGCAAGAACAGCAAGTGACAAGTTTTTTTTTTTTTTTGGTTAATTATTAGTAACACACACAACATTCAAATTTGAACCCAAGACCTGAGCCTTAAGAAGACTGCTCTTTTATATCTTAGCTTCAACATAATGACAAGTTTAATTCAATAAAATGTGTCGAAATTCTTAAAAGGTACCCAATTTGCAAAATGGGATTGCCTCCCGATAGAGGCTGAAAGAACCCTTCTGATTGAACTGGGTAGCGATTGTATGTTAAGTTTTGCCCTGCTGATGCTGCTTCCCATGCTAGTCGATGAGGAGGAACTTGATGAGCAATATTGCTTTCGTCCAACTGGGTAAATGGAGGAGTTGTAAGGCAAGTGTAATTACCCAAAAAAGCCTAAATTTTAATTCAAGGCCCAATATTGACGAGTTTTAGTGGACAAAACTAAACTTATAAGTGCAGTAAAAAGGCCTGAAATGATGCCATGTTCAGCTGAAACATTTGTCCTAATCAAAAGCTTAAATTTATAAGCAAAAGCTCTCATTAATGTTAAAGAGAGTTTGTACCTTCTTCCTCAGGCCTTTGTTAAGTTCAAGTAGCACTTGTTCCTGCAGCATTAAGAAGGATTCGTAGAACATATTGAAATTAATGTTTGTAACAAAGAATCAGTTGAATAAATATTCAGATTTTATGAGATGTGCATACTCTTTTTTGAAGATCGGAAAGCTGATCAACCATACATTGAGTCTGCAAAGGATTTGAAATAAAAAGTTCAGTGAAAATTACATGTATATATATATACATACCCCCCAACAGATTATGAAGTAAAAATAAAGCTTTGAATTAAAAATCTCTTAACCTATTTTTTTTAAGAATACTGTCTAATTTCACATTAAACTTTGTCAATCCTTTTCTATGTTTTTTTATACTCCTGCCGGAAAGTAAAAAGGAGAAGTCTTTGAAAAGCTATTAATTGTACCAGCAGCAAGAGTCGCGTCCCATTTTGATTAGAGTTAAACCGAAGAGAATTCCTTTTGAATCTCTTTCAGATAGCCTTCAAACTTGTACCACTTAGGGATACCTCGAACAAGCTTAATACTTGTTGCTTTCAGTCCATTTGTCAAAAGACTAAAATAGAGATAACAAGTGAGAATGATTTCAGTAGTGTTTCCCTCCGATATTATTCGAGACGACAAGGCTCATCACAGAAACTGTTGCAAATCTTTCTTGTTTTTCTAGTGTTAAAATGGCTTAAATAAACTTTTGGAGTTTTGAATTCTGTTGGGGTGAAAGTATGAGGGTGAATTGGGCATTGTGTGGGGTTAATACTGAGAGAGAAAATATCTTTTCAAGCTTTCTAGTGGGGTTGATTGAGAAACTGGGTATAATAGGTTAAATTGAAGGCTAAAAATATCATTTATTCAATAAACTTAAGTTTAGTTTATTGGACTACAACTGTACCTATTTGAAGCCCAATTTCAAAGTTCAAATTAACAATATTACCACATACATGCTCTACCTTCAAATTAACTATATCAACTAATTAAGATTAGATAGAGAAAGTTTGAAATATATGTCATAATTTTACTGAACAGTAACATAAAAAAAAAATCTTAGGTGCTTTCAATAAATATTCTCTTATCTATTGAATTATTATCTCGATTATCTTTACTCTTATATAATCAATTGAAACGTACACCTATCTAATAAATTAGAGAGTATACAATAAAAAGTATCTAAAACTTTCTTTTCATAAAGAAGATATCCTATGGCTATATAAGATTTTCTCCCTCTTTTCATTCTCCCTCAATGGACCAATATAAGACTTGGAAACTCAATTAGCACATACATCATCCGCTCTAACTTTATGTAGAATCAATCCCTAAAATCAGTCTTACGAAAATGAAAAACATTTAAACCGTCGCTTTTAAATTGTACTTACCTTTGTTGACCTAACATGCTTCAAGGATGTCTCTAGTTGATGCTCAAGCTGCTCAAGCTCCTTTGTGCTGAGCGGATCCAAATCTTCTCCAAGAAGGTTCCTACAACATTTGGATTTTGGAACACAAACTATTCATATTAATCCATTTCTCTATCTTTAGGGAAAGCTTCGATAAAGTGAGAAAATTTACTGATATATAATAAAAGAAGAATGTAAAATTACGAAAGACATAATGAGCTTTACTCTTAAGAAAGGTATGCATGAACAAACCGAAAAATGACATGATGACTATATGTCAACCAAATCCTAATAAATAATAGAGCTTGAATGCATAAAACAAAGTTGGATCACCTCTGAGATCGCTGTAGGAGATCAACTGCTGTTTTCAACCTCAAATATTCCTGGTAGGTGCTCTGCTGGACAACATAATAATAATAATAATAATCAAATTGTGTCATAACATCAATAAATCATTATCCTCATATCAAAATGCATGGCTGCAGCCTGCAAGAAATATATCATAGCATATATATGCTATGTGAAAAACAAAAAAAATCAATATGCTACCTGGGTTTCAATGGGAGGCCAGTTGGCTTCGAGTGCACCAAAACTGCACTGATGATATCGTTCAAGCGTTTTCATAATGCTAACATAAGGAAAAAAAACAATCACGATGAGGTTAATTAATCACACAGAAATAGATTAAATGACAACAATCATTTTTTATGAAACTGCTGTAAACTTCAGCTGTTTCAGATAACTTGTAAATTGTAGCAACCCATTATCATTACAGATTCGTCACAAATCATATGCATTACAACTAATTTGCACAGTGACCTTTAAACAAGAGAGCCCAAATAAACAAGAAGAAAACGAAAATGATTGTCTACGTGCATGCAATAAGACATGAATCTTGCCATATAATAGCTAGCATCGTTCAGAAAGATGAAATAAGTATAAGTGAAAAGAAAAACGTTACTCTTTTATTGAAATATAATTTTTTTCTCAAAATAAAATCTCAATAGCAAAATCTGGATATCATTTTTACAGTATTGGTACATATTCATATAATTTAAATTTCTCCATGATCACTTACTTTTGACTAGAAGTACGACAACGTTTTGAACTTCAATGTCTTATACACATATATTCTTCGTATGCTATTATATATATCGAGCTAATTTTGTCATTCATTCGACACAATAACTTAATTTCAAATAATAGTTTGAGCACTTATATGCACATACAGGCAAAACAAAGCTAGCAAGCAAGAAAGTTTATGAAAATCATTGAAAAGTCTAACAGGAAACATATATCATAAAACCCATATGAAGGTTTAGGTTAAAATTAGTTCAATCAGAAATTGTAGATTGATACGCAATAGCATCAAATATATAAGATAATGGAAAATTCGATATAGGATGAAGCATTTGTGATGAAAGAATGGAAATGAATTTAATTTCCTAAATAATTTCTTTTCTGTAAATTTAAGAACTGACTTCATAATATGATGAGAGGACTTTCATTGCTCTTACACAAAAAAACAATGAACTTAACTAAAGTTAGGTAGCTCCATAGTCGAGGGTTGTCAAAAACTTACCTACTTAGCCTCAAACAAGTCTTTACCAATGTGTAATTTTCTCAGTAACGCCTTGTTGACTAACAAACATCTAAATTATATGTGTACGGGAAAGTATGTATAAAAAATAATAATTTTCTGGCCGTACGTTGCTATGAATTGCATGACTATAGGAATTGATTAATTACTTGACGCATCTTCAGTCATCTACTTAATAAAAAATGTTTCTGGAAAACACTTTTGCAATCTAATGTTTAAAAGACTTAATATCAGCACTGACAACCCTTAATGTAAACATTGGGGAAAAAAGAAAAGAAAAAACCTTAATTTAAAAAAATAAAATAAAATCCTATATATGAGAAAATATGTCATGAATCCATAAAATAAGAATCTTTTTGTACCCTGAACAGAAATGATAGCAGATTAAAAGATATAGCTAACAAAATATAGAGAAGTAAAGTATTTTACTAGTATATGGTTTTTTTTTTTTTAACTCGGGAGTTTCTATCAGATCAAACTTTATTATAGATGCCTGCTTCTGAAACGGTTTTCAGGGGGGAAAAAAAATTCAGTTTTTAAGGGTTTCTAATAAAATTTGCAGCTTTAGAAGAAGAAAGAAAATAAACGACAACAGCTTCATCTCTGAAACAGTCGTATTTCTTTTTCTACTTGGACTGCAAACGTCACATCTCTGGCGGCGAATCTCGACAGTAAATCGGTATTAGGAGCTGCAGTCTGATTAGTTAGGCTCAAGTAGCATCTGCTTGATCAGAATTAATTATTATTTGAATATACAAAATTACCCAGTGAACAAAACTGACAGACATGCCTCGTCAAGAAGAAAATGATTAAAAAACAAATTGGTTTAGTTTTGAGAAGGAAAAATGTCAAGGAAAAAAAAAAGTAAGCTAGATGTGTCTTCAGTCTTTTTATATTGATTGTTTATTAGGTTAGAAAAATGATCATGGCTAAAACTAAGCAAATCCTTTGTAAAATAGCCACAAATTAATTAGATATTTGATAGAAGACAGTAAGATAGAATGGATCTTCATGAACCTTCATAAGCAAATCCATAACAAGAAGTAGGAAAAACCAAAAACACAGAAAGACAATGAAAACCTAAAAGCCAGAGATTCAAGAAAACAAAGTATTTGAAGTCTCATTAAAGATTTTCAAGAAGCACAAGACAAAGCCAGCTGCTTGGTTTTACCAAAATCACAGATCTTGCAAAAAAAAGGACTAAACGTTAATAACCATTTAAGAAACACACACACGCACAATAATAACTCATAATCATGAACAAAAATAGACATACATGTGTAAATGCACATATATACAAAAATTAAAAAGAGAAAGAAGTTGTTATAAATAATATATAAATATACCTAGGGCTGCTACAGAACTCATAGAGCTTGCCACGGTTAGAGAAAATGATAAGAGCAACCTCAGCATCACATAGAACTGAGAGCTCATAAGCTTTCTTGAGCAGGCCATTTCTTCTCTTGGCAAAAGTAACTTGCCTGTTAATTTTGTTCTCTATTCTCTTCAGTTCAACTCTTCCTCTCCCCATAATTTTCCTTTTTTTTCCACACTCTCTCTCTCTCTCTCTTTCTTTCTTTTTTTCTAGTCTTGGTTAAGAAGTGAGCAAACTTTTATGCTGGCCTCTGTCTATAGGGCATTGAAAGAGATAAATGAAAGAAAAGGAAACCAAGGAAACGATTTTGAGAAATGACTGTTGGTTTTATGTCTACATTATCCTCTATGTTTGCTAGTTACTGTGCTGTTTCTTGTGTCTTTACATGCGCTTTTGCTCTGCATAAACAGTTAAAACACTGTAAAATTACCAGGTTTTTTACTGTGTAATAATCACACCCAAAATTATTATTGTAAGCTTTTAATTTTTTATTTATTGTTTTACCAATGTACTGTCTTGGGTGACATAGCAGTATCCAGTGTTTGGTTGTCAATACCAACCTTAAAAGTTACCAGCTTTATGTTAAACGTGTCGAATTCCCAATTGAGGACACAAAAATTCAGTCCCCTTTGAATTTTGAAGGTAGTGTGTATGACCTTTGTTCTTCCCCCTTGTTTTTCGGAGTTCATTAATTAATTCTCCGTTTAGTTGTGCTAACGAAATCGAAGGAGTAATGGAATTTGTTAATAACAACAATTTAAAAATGATTATCAATTCCAAAGTTTTGTTTAGAAAAAAAAAAAAAAAAAAAGATGTGCTATGAACTTTGGGTTAGGGGTAGCTTGTGTGTCCTCAAGTTTGTTTTGGGCACAAATCTAAATCCGCGTCGGTTCTCAAATATTTTCTTTTTCACAAATGTGTATGTAAATAATTTTTTTTAAAGAAAATGTTAGTGAAAGTGGGGAGGTGTCTCTCTAAATATGCTATACTAGCACACGTGCCAATTTTTTTCTCCTTTATTTTCCTATGTGTCTGAACAAATTGGATACATATTCCTAATTATTCTAATCAGCATGACAAGATGAAAAAGTCATCATATATAAATCCTTGTATGTATGAACAAATTTTGAGGGTCATATTTATCGTTCAAAGAAAAAAATTAATTTAAGTATTGGGTTAGTGGTAGCTTGTGTGTCCTCAAGTTTGTTTTGGGCACAAATCTAAATCCGCGTCGGTTCTCAAATATTTTCTTTTTCACAAATGTGTATGTAAATAATTTTTTTTAAAGAAAATGTTAGTGAAAGTGGGGAGGTGTCTCTCTAAATATGCTATACTAGCACACGTGCCAATTTTTTTCTCCTTTATTTTCCTATGTGTCTGAACAAATTGGATACATATTCCTAATTATTCTAATCAGCATGACAAGATGAAAAAGTCATCATATATAAATCCTTGTATGTATGAACAAATTTTGAGGGTCATATTTATCGTTCAAAGAAAAAAATTAATTTAAGTTGCATTATAATAATGATGATTGATTTAGGTCAATCCCATAATTATAGGTGGTCTTAATAGACCCCAATCGTAAATAAATTTTAAAATATATTAGAAGTATGATGTCAGTCACATACACATGGGAATATTAGTGGAAAAAAAATTTTGTGTTGTGAGATAATAATAAATTTTGGTCGATCAAACTTAGTTAATTGCAAGGTCAGTAACATGCAGTCCAGTTACATGAGCCTTTCCGCATAAGCGTGCCGTTTCTATAATTAAATATTGCAGCGTCAAGTATGTTCTTTCATCTGATACACGCCATGATTGATCCTTTTTCATTTTCATTTTTTCTTTTTTTCCTTTCAAATTGATTCTTTTCCACAAAATGATTAATATTTTTGGTGCTGTTACCTTGTCAACACTTCGTTTATTTTAAGATACTAGCACAAAGTGTTGCCTTTACTGGTAATGAAATCTCCTTAAGTAGCTTGATTGGGTTTGGTTATCAGTTCGAGTTGCGGGGAAGTTGTCTTTGTTGGGAGAACATGTACCTCCCGGTTCGAGCGGGGACTTCTAGTATGAATTATGGTACGAGCTTAAAGGTATCTCCCACAGTTGGGGCCTTCCCAAAATACCTCGTGGTTAAAAAAAAAAAAAAAGATACAGGCACACACGCATTTGTCCTCACATCATACTATATACGCGAAATGCAAAACAGGGTTGCTCAAAATGCCATGGATGATGGATGAAAGTTCAACTTTTGCTTGCTGGTCCCGGAAATGATTTTTGTACAGCTGCCTTGCTTATGCTAGACAGAGGGTAATAACATATATCTTCAGCAATCTTATCTTGAATGAATTAAATAAATGAACCTCTCTCTACACTAAAAAAAATTTATACATATTTGGTAACATATAATGTTGGGAGATTATCCCACATCACCTTAAAATTAATCATGGGCTAAGAATATAAACATTTGACAATTCTCAAGTCTTGATATTAAATTATTGATCATGTTCTAAGCATGTAAGTTTGAGACAATCCTAAAGTCTTGAGGCAACTTTTAAGAGGCCCATTAACTTTAATACTATGAATGTCTTATTCTGAACATTATAATAGATATATGACTATGAATATGTGTCATCTGTCACTAATTGACAATAATTGACGCATGTATAGAATATTGACTTTATTATCTATTATTCATGTGTTAAGTTAACAACCTATGAATAATTGAAACGTAAGATAGCTTTTCAATTGGAATACAAAGCAGTGTAATATCACCGGTTCTTCAAACATGGAAAGAAAACATGTATATTTATATTCATGATTTTAGGAATCATGCCATATTAGCTCATGATTTACTAGCCATAATTAGGATATCCTCGGATCTTGATAGTCATTGAGTTGTTTTGTGTTTTCATTCGCTTCAATTTCGATCCAAATGTACCTCTTGTTACGAAAACTGAATATGCATATATTGTAACACGTTTGACTCAATATGTAGTCTTGCCTTTCTTGCTACCTCATGATCAGTAAGATGTGAGATCCAGAAGTAATACCTTAATTGGTTTGGTACCTCTCGCTTTCAGTTCCATGATATCTTTAGGCGTATAATAATGGATAAATGTTGGAGCATTTGACACGGTACTCTTAGTTTCATTTATTGGCTGAATGGCCTTCACAATTAAGCTAGCCAGCTATAATAGAAGAAAACAATAACAATAATCTGATGAACAAATGAAAGCATCTCAGTTTTCAAGCAGTACAAGTGACAGTGATTATTGACGTTTCAGCTTTGCAGGTGGTTCCATTTAAGCAGATTTACAGTGTCCTGTGGAACTCCAGCTGCGCTTGCAGTGGCCATTTAGACAAAATACTCTTAATTACCTGCGAAAGCAGCTTTATAGCCACTGGTTTGAAAAGAGCTCCATGAGAATACGTAAATCCTTTTGGACGGTGACAAGTGTCGACACAGGATATGCCTATGATCCTATGGTAGTATGGAGTTCCCCCTTCTGGGTTTCTGACACGTGTCCCAGGGGCAATATATTGTCTCGAGTCTTGAAGAAACAAGTGGACGAATGACTTGAGTCAGTATTTATGATGTTGATTTAACCCTACACAAAAAAGGAGGAGAAAAACTGCTTCATTCGCTGCACGTCATTTATTTGTTCTTTTTTTTTTTTGCATTCACAATTTTCCATTACTTTAGGCAAATGACCAGTCTCTCAAAAAGAGGAATAAAAAAAAAAAAACAAACAAATGATCACAATTTTGAAAACAATCATAATTTCTCAAAATAAAATGAGTTAATTTTTAAATTTAAAAGAAAAAAAAGTTTAAGAATTGCCTCAAATTCATAGTTCAACTTTTCAAGCAATAATTAATGAGTCTTTAGTTTAGTAGTAGAATCTTTATATTTATAATATTAAAATTAAGGTTTAAGTCTTTATAAAAATATTATAGGAATTAGTTTTAATTATTTTTTGATTATTAAATAATTGAGTGGAGTCAGTTTATTTCTTACGAAATATAAGTGAAATAGACACCTTTCAAATATTAAAGAGAATTTAAAAAATTTAATATAATATCAGTAACAGTCATATATAACAATATTAAAAAAAAAACTCCTCAAACAATAGGCTTGTAGTCCAATTGTGGCATGAGTTCAAGTCCATATCCACTACTCTAAAAAAATAGATTACAATAAGTAAAGTCAACAGGCCCCAAGCGATGTCCTATATCGTCGGTTAAGAGATGAACATGGCACATGCATATGCGATCTATAAATGTGGGAACACAAATTATGTGTGCATAGTGGATTCAAAGTATCTATAGTCCACGAATTAATTAGTATGCTATGTAAAAGAGAAACTTGCTCAGTGGTGTCCCCAGCCCATGGTGGGACCCACGAATTGACTAATATAATACTTTGTATTATTTAAAATAAAAATTTGTGGGTTTCAGACCTATCAAATTTGTTAAATGGCGCACCATTTATATAAAATGTTAAGGTATTTCCAGTTTCCTGTGTGAACATAATTTGGTGGTGGTTGGAGGATATGCCATGTAAAGGTATCTCGACTATGTAGTATTGAGTATTGACCGGCTGTTTATGGTAACAAATTGCTTGTAAATTTAATCAATTTTACAATTGTGTGATATATGGATTGTCATGGCATACGTAACTTACTATTGTTTCAACCTATTTTTGGTAAGCTAAAATATTATAAAGGATTATCTTTGAATCGATTGGGAAGACTTGTGATATTGGATTCCAAGGCAGCCCGGAGGCGAGGAATGTGTTTGCGAGCTCTCAACGACTGGCCTTTAGGTATCTGCACAAGAAAGCAGTAAGAAGGTGACATCGGTGGAGGCTAGCAACGGTATTTTGACGATCAAGTTAGGTCGATGAGATAGAAGAGATGGGGGGAAGGGGGGAAGAAAAAATGATCAACTAGAGAAAGCAAAGAGTTGGAGAAGATGAAAATAGTACTTCTCCTATCCATAAACTTGACCTTTTATACAGAGGACATCTTCAGGTCCCATATAGACCTGTGGGGGAAGTCCACCGGCCCAACCCCTCTTCAAGTAGGGGGCATTGGATACTTGTATCTCATGTTCAAATGTTAGAGCTAGTGATTGAGATATTTTCCTTGACCGACAAATGTACCTCCTTAATTGGCGACTTCCTTTGGCCTGATGGGCAAATATGGCTACTTTACATGTGGTCTTTCTCGCTAGGCGCTATGGGAGTTCAAAGAAGTCAGGCGCTCCCTGGCTTTGATGGGCGATTCATCATCCCCAATAGTTCTCTTAAGACAATTAGCCAAGTTAATATCCCTTTTACTAGCAACAGACAATTTGGGGCTTAGATGGAGAAGACCCATGCGTCGATAGGATAAGTTAGTGAAAAAGTGATGAGGACCCTGTCATATCAATGATAGAAGACTATTTAGACTAACTTTAAAAAAAAAAAAAAAAGATAAACTTTCCTAGGTCGACTCTGTAGTCTACATTATCATCTATCAGTTAAAACGTTGTCGCTTCAATGATGTCCCTAGGTCTTAAGTAACATGAGAAATTCGTCCTCCCTTGAGAGCTCCCTATTCCATGAATATGTGGCACCGCTTTATCGGCTCTAAATTAACCAACAATAACTACTATTATTGATACGTTATCTTATGTTAATAAATTTTATATTTGTTTATATATCAGAAGATGGTGAAAAATTAATATTTTTTTTTAACCACGAGATATTTTAGAAAAGATTTTAATTATGAGAGATATTTTTAAATTTATATTATAATTCAGATTAAAAATCTTCATTCGAATCGAGAAACATAAATTTTTTTTAATCAAAACAATTTTTCTACAACTTAAATTAAAAAACAAACTCAATTAAATTATTTAAAAAAATTCTATTATCAATATAACCAACACTTTATTAGTAAAACAAGTGGCCCTTTATCGACTACCTTAGACAATCGCAATAAATGAACTATGCATAAAGAAATATATCATAAAAAAACGCGTCAATAATTGTACCGTGTGTATATTGACTTGATGAGCATTTTCTCGTGAACTGCAAATGACGTAATTTTGGAACAAACATTAGCCCGAATGTATAAAGAATTTCGTTCAGAAAACATTAGGAAAAAAAAAAAGGAAAAACAAAAATAAAAAAACAAGCAGACAAGAAGCCATTATTGATCTCAATTATAAGGGAATTTTGAAAAGACAATTCGGCTACGTCTCTCAGAAGTTGGGTCATGAATAAAGCTGACGAAGACGATAGTCGTACGATTGGGACATAGCAAAAATCTGTGTGATTTTGGAGGATTTCTAGGCAGAATTCGTTGAGTTATACAATAATATAACTTACGACAATACAAAAATTGTACCCACAGAACTCAAATATAATTTAGTTAATATAGTTTTTTGAATTATTAGGAATCAATATTATTTTGATGTAAGTTACATTATTATGTTACTTAACAACATTCTTTATTGATGGTACTAACTATAATTAAACTTATGTCATCATATTTTTTTTAATCAGTCATCATTTGATTTTCTCTCCAAAAAAAAGTTATCATTTGATTTTGCTCATAATTAAAGAATTAAAGAGAGAGAGATAGAAAAGAGCATGTGGATGTATGATCTAATCACGAAGAAACTTACAATATTAGTTATAATTTGAAATCGATGCTCTCTCTTATTTGGTGAAATTAATTTTTCACTCGTGTTCTAAATTCTACTAAGACTCGTTGACTTGTCTTAGATATTCTTGAATTAAATGTCAATTTTCTTATTTCAAAATCAGTGTTAAAGTCTACTTATTTTTTAAGTGTCAGGTTTGTCTCTAACAACAAAAAGACCTCATTTGAGTTGTTTAAGTTGTGGCTGCTTAAAAAAGATAGTGGACGAAAATGGCAAATTTCACCAACTAATAAGGAACTTTTGTTCATTTTTTAATTGTCCTATGTAACTTAAGAGTATTAGCAGTAATTGATGCATGAAATAAATGTCAAGCACAAAGCACCAAAGTGTCTTGTCAAAACAATTTGGCGTTTTCTTTTTCTTTTTTTATGATTAACCTTTTGATTATCGATTTAATCTATAGATATATATATATATATATATATTTACCTTTTTATGATTGAACTATAATTAGTAAGCACATAATTATGTTTCATTTCCACATGTTTACATAAGAATATAAGTATATGCATGGTCCAATTGTGCATAAATCTCAACTGTAGTGATCAAAACACTTATTAACATAAATAATCAAACATGCTTGTTAATCGATAAAAAAAAATAAATAAATAAAAGATTTTGCTCATGGCTCTTTCAGGCCACACATCACTTTCCTTAATGGGTTTCCTGTTGCTTTAGTATCAATGTGTTGTAATGGAGGGCCCCTTGGCTGCTTTCAATTCAACTTAAGATAAAGAGTATTGTTTTTAGCTTTCTCAACTTTTTCGACACGAACACCGTCTTTCGTGGTGAATTTTAAAGCTCGGTCTCGATGTAACATTCTAAGGGCGACGTACCACAATCTCACATCATCTAATTAGAAATTGTTATTAGCTAAATATTTAACAATCAGTCGTACGAGACATTTGGTATGGATTTTAAAATAGAATCGTGTGAGTCTAAGTACAAAGTAAATAATATCATACAATATGGACCGAGTCATTACAAATGGTATCATAACTGAACCATTTTATTAGCTAAAAATCATATAATATGGATTTGAGACTATCAATATGGGCCAATAACATTAAGAGTAAGAATATAGTTAAGAATTTGATCGAGTTGTGACACATTTAAATTCAAAAATGATGAGGTGCGTAACTATAGACGTGACAAGGTCTCATCAATAAAATGCAAGTGAACATTTATTTATTTATTTGTCCTGGAATTTGAAGCTTGAATTTGTATGTTTCACTGCAAAATGTTTTTTCAGTGCCATGAATTATTTTAACTTATGGAATGAAATAGACCCTTCAGCTACATTACATCTTCGGGAATCCCACCACAAAACCAATTATAAAGTCGATGCTGTCGACTTCAAATTTGGAAAAACGAATAATTCCCTATATAGAATTATAGATTCATGAATACCGATCACTATACAATTTTGTTTTCAAATTATAATCTACACCGAATAATTTTAAAACAGCTTGGTTTTAACTGGCCATCGAATTTGAATCTCATAAAACGTAAGGCATAAAAAAAATTGATTTAAACTTTAATTACTCTTGCTTTTTTTCAAAAACAAAGATGTACGGCTGAATTAAATTAATTAGCTGCGCCAAGGTTATTTTCAATAGCTTTCACAAATCACTGAACCCACTTCACGTTTTGCCATCCTATGATTGTTACATACATTTCAAGTCATGACACATGACATGTACCAAAAATTTTTGTGATGCAGAAAGAGCCCAAGTGTTTTTTCCCAATACAAAGAGTCCTTTCTTTCCCAGTTAAGAACAGCAGAAGATTGAGTGGTAATTGCGGCAGATACCCGTAAAATTATCTGAATACTCTAAAAACAGAATTTGTCAAAATCTTCATGAATGCTCTCTAACAAACTTATATAAAATTACTAAAGTATCATCAACTCAAAATGCTAACACCGCAAATACATGACTCGTACATGGCTAAATCACTTAGGAGTTTCGAGAAGGAGAAGAGTTGATTCGTTGTTGCACAATCGCAAGAATCTAACAACAATTCCCTTCTTTTAGTTAGTTGATTGGGTTTTGATATTTAGGGAAAAACAAAAAAAAAATTAGGGTTTTATATTGAAGAAATAGATTAAATTAGTGGCGCGTCTCTCATAACATATTCAAAAACAAATTTAAAACTATTTTGTTTCATGGAAATGGTGAAAATTTGATGGATTGTGTAGATTAAAATTCGAGCATGATAGGACTGAAGGTCATGTAATACACATGACTTCATGTACGTAACATAAGACCCTTAGTTGTTTATTACAAGGCCTTCAGTTATGTATTTTATGACCTCTTGTAAATTGTAATACATGATTGTATGAGTACACGATTTGTTGCTACGCAAGATGTCAATGAAAAATGTTCCAAAAAAAAAAGTAGCAAATCGAAAGTGAAAGTTGCTAACTACAATGTGGGGAGGAAGATGAGAACCATAATTTGATGATCAAAAGACCTTCCATTTGCTATTCCATGGAAAGATGTTTACAAGGCAAACAATTAGAGTTACAATGATTTCTTAATGTTTCTCTTTGATTTAAATTTTTTGTTTAAATTTTCTCAAATTATTGTAGGCTTATATCCCAATTAATGTCCTTGAGTATCATTGAATTATTGCATTCACATATATGACATGATGGTTTCATTAATGAATAAATGGGTAAAAGCTCATTTAGTCCTTGTATTTTAATATTATTGTCCGTTTAGTCCCTATACTTTTAAAAATACCTCGAAACATCAATGTCGTTAAAGTATTGATACCCATACCGTTACTTTTTATTTCTTTTGGCTTACTTTTACAATATTACCCTTTTATAATAATTTTTTTGTTTGGACATTAATAAAAAGAAAATAATTAAATTACCAATTTAACCCTATAAAAAATTATATTAATTTTTTTTGCAAGCACCATTTGCACACTTGGTAGTTTGCAAACAATTTTTGACAATTAAAATTTAATATAATTTTTTATGGTTAAATTGGTAATTTAATTATTTTCTTTTTATTAATGTCCAAATAAAAAATTATTATAAAAGGGTAATATTATAAAAGTAAGCCAAAAGAAATAAAAAGTAACGGTAGTGGTATCAATACTTTAACGGCAGGAATGTTTTGAGGTATTTTTAAAAATATAAGGACTAAATAGATACTAAATTTAAAATATAGAGACTAAATAAACTTTTACCCTGAATAAATCTACTTTTTTGAAAAAATTATTGTCATATGACATTATCATTCCTCTCCAACTTGAGAAGATTTTATGATATGATTCGCACATGAAACTACACAAAAAGACAGGGTTTGGATAATTTTGCGAGCAATAAATTCCCGCAACAACAGTCCTAGTGAGCAAAACTAAATATCAAAATTCTATGTTGTACTATAATAGTTATTTATTAAGTATGTAATTTAACTATTTTCTAAACTTTTCAACAGATATTGCAGTGTGTTTGTTTTGCATTACTTATTTACTGGACACTTGCACGTGGTGAAGACATTGAAACCTATTGCATTCAGACATATGCCTCTTCCTATCGAAAGCAAATAAAAGAAAGACTTTTTCATGACAAGTCATTACTTTTGGAGAAGAATAACTTCTTATTTATTTGAATAATCTATACTTTTGATACTAAACTTTTGTAAGCCTAGTTCAAATGTATAAAAGTGTATGTTGGTCAGACTAACATTTTAATTTTAGTAACTATTTAAAATCAAAAAACAGATTGTAACAAACATTGATTCAAGTGGAAAAACTAGCTTTTAAGGAGTAAAAGCACTCGGGCCAAAACCATTGGGGCAGTAATATCAATATCAGGTGCATTATTTGTGGTTCTTTACAATGGATTAGCAATGTTTTTGACCTTTAGGCTCATCACTAGCATCAAATCAGTCTACAATACATATTAACTTAATATAAATAACTAAATAGCCAACAATAAATGTATATGACCAAATCTTGTTTTCATAGAAATTATTTTCATATATTAAACTTTGCTATCAAATTAAATTCTTTGATAATGCCAATAAATAGAAACAATCAATAAGTATATGAGCAAATCTTGTAAAAAATTAAATCCAAAATTAAAAACAAAAAATTACAAAAGTATTGACTACAGAGAAGATGAAAATTAAATCATTATCGCTTTAGCCTCAGAACCTTTGAACCTATACTTGTCATTTTGTTCAATCCATACATTATTGCATAGAATAGGCACATGTACCAAAATCATATATGTTGATACAATAAAAATAAAAATATCAAATTTCATATATAAATAACTACATGACTTATATAGCCTACACAACTACATTACTTATACAACTTACACGACTATATTATTTGCATGACTTACATGATTACTTACACAACCTACATAAGCTACAAGATCGACTGCATGACTTAATCGACTTACAAGACTATATGACATACACGACGTAGAAAGGAACATACAACCCAAAATATTTTTGCTATGCTAAAAAAAAACAATTAAACAACTTACATTGCATAGATTTTGACGTATAAGAAAAAATAGTGAAAATTTTAAAAATAGAACAACATAATTTGAGAAGAATATCTAAATTTTTATAGAAAATGAAAAACTTAAAACTCAATAACTTCAACATGCTTTATTGCATTAATTAAGGGCATTTAAATAATTTTTAAACTATTGGAGGATATTTAATTAAAAAAAAAACCCCAAGATTGAAGTCAAAAGTTTAACTTTAGTGGTATGGAACAATTAATTTTACTATTTCAAAGAGCCCTTAGAAAAGACTTCGAATCACGATGCAAACATATTCCTCAACAATCTAATTTAAAGTTGATTTTAAAATAATTATTTTTATGTTATTTTTCTAATACTTGCTAATCTCAAATTTTAAGTTCAAACTTCAATAAATAAGTGAGTTAATAATATTTCCAATTATCCATTAAACAAAAAAGCATATGATTGAGAAAGGCAACAATATCACATTTGTAACATATAAATATAATGTTGTATTATCAGAGTTAGTACATAACTATATACAGGTTGCAAGTTTAATGTGTCTAACTTTTAAATATACTATTTAGGCAAAGCTAACTGTGACAGAATTAATATCTATATGCAATGTCCAATTATCCATATAATTAAATAGACCAATACACTCTCTTCGTCATCAAACTTGTCAAAAAAGCACCATCTAATAAATTGGGATACTGCCGAATTATTTTTATCTAAAAGAGGAGAGTGGGGATGTATATTTTTCCACAAATTAGCTCAGGTATTTACACGTTTCGCATGCAATTTCACGTTCAAAAATTAGAAGAGACTTGCTTGTTTTATGTAATATTTGAACAAATCTAGGAGTTCGAAATTTCCTTTTAAAAGGTTTATAATATGAATTCTATAGAATTAGTTTTGTTTTGTTTCTATTTACTTATCGGTTTAATAAGAATTAATTTTCCAGTGTTCAATCAATTTTTTGTGCAGAACGTGGCATGGTCTGCAACTAAAATTGATGTGAGCGTTCATTAATTAATCAATTGGTAAAATCTTTTATGATGATTCAAAATACTTAAATTCTACACCTTGGCTCACATGACTAAGACTCCTTTTTAGATTGAGGTAAGCATTAAAGTGTTTGGTGAATATTAGTTATTATACTTTGAAAATTAAGATGATTTAATTTTAACTTGTACAATGAAAAATTAATTATATCTTTATAAATTTTGTTAAAATTATTATTTATTACATATTATTAATATTTATTTTATAATTATAATTTTTTCTATAGTAATTGTGGCTTTTAAGATACGACATATCAATGCCAAAGAGAGCCTGAGCAGAGAGATTCAACTACCCACCGCTTGAAAGATAATAATGTAACTAAATTTGTTGTACCCATGTTGGAATCCAAGCACTTTCCCCAATGCCTCGGCCCAGTTGTTCCCTTTGGCGACTTCATTCTAATTCTTTGAGCTTGACCCAATGTTTCTTTTCTTTCTCGTTAACAAATCCTTTTGGGCTTACGCTTTTGAAGCCCCGCATATAAATAAAACGTGCACCGAAACTTGCACAGAATGGTTAGGGTACTAGTGTCTTAATAATAATTATTCATGTTTAATGGTGTAGGGCTCTTGGGAGTAATTCACATCATACCCAAGGCTATTCCTCCGCTTAAAGTTTCTTGTCACTGCAAGCAATGTGAGTTAAAAAGGGCAGTCGGTGAGATAAAAAAAGAGAGGATGAATGTTATGTTCTAAGTTATATTATAAGCAATAAAGAAGGAAGGAAAAATACGGTTGTTCGAGAGAACTGTTCTCTCCATAAAAGAAATATTAAGCAAGTGAATAACCTCCTCTATTCATTCACTTTTCCAGTTTAAATACAACGCATGTTACATGACAATGTAACTTACAATAACTGAATGAAACTGCTAGAAGATAGTAATTAAAATACAAATTAACTTCCATTATAACTCACTAACATGACTCACTGACTCAACTAATAAAACTCAACACTAATGGAACGCCTAGCCAATTCTTATGTAAACAACATGCATAAATAAATTAAGCTCACATCAATGAAACTGTTAATAAGATAAAAGAGATGGTGAAATCATGAACAAGAAAATAGAAGAGATGATGACATAAAGTCCAAGTACACAAAAGGGTATTCCTTTTGTCAAATTTGGACTACTAATAATTGAGTTTAAGGAAGCAGATGTGGCTCAATTACAACCAGTCAGCCTGATTTCTATGAGGAACCGTCTCTCCAATCGAGTTCAAAAATGTATAAATGATCGAGAAGAGATTTGATTCAAGTTCTATGTTATTTACAGAGTATCGTGAATAAAATATCATGTTTAATACGTGGGGGGCAATACAAGAACTCTTAAAAAATGTTTTCTTGTCATAATCGTACCCATAATAATAAATCTTTTTATTTTGGCAAATGCTATGCTACATGAAATGTAACATACACACTCTACAACAACCACATAAATTATGTGGGCCCATCATTTATGTGGTTGTTGTGGAGTGTGTATGTTACATTTAATGTAACATAGGGGCTCCCTTTTTTTTTTATTGATAGATGTAGGTCAAATTTAACACATGTGGCAAAGTCCCATAGGGACAAGTGGAGGCAACTAGCCTTGGTGGTCCTATCTTTCTTCAAAAAATCTTTAATTAAAAATATTATTTTTCTGAATAATAATAAAAAAATATGTTCAAAATTATATTTTCTTCACCAAAATCGTTCTAAATGTGTATGTTGTGTCCAGAATTAAATAAAAACTTTTAGAAGATCAAATTCAAATAGATTAAAATTTTCCCCATTGAGTTTGATAATAAACTAAGATAACATGCCTATTTATATTAGTAGCTATTAAATCATAATTCTTTTTAAATAAGAGAATTAATCTAATATCCCAAGTAAACTATATTTACAAATACGACTCGAATAAGTATAATAACATAAGATAAAACCCTAAGAAAATACAAAATATTAAATTAACTCGAATACTATAATTCTAATACATTTAATCCCATATACTTCCTACACCACAATTGAACAAAATTTATTGATAAGAGTCATCATCAACAATCTTTTAGTGTTGTGTGCTCACTTTAACTCGATATACTCAAGGATATTAGGATTCCTCTTTTTCCCAATTTTAGTTTACTTGTGGATCTGCCTCAGGCTTCATGATTGAGGACTTTTGAGTGCTGCCGAAATCAACATCCGATGCATCCTTTTCACCCATCAAATTGTGTTTTGAAATTAAAACACCAAGCTTGCCTTTAATTGGTTTCTTTTTATTGCTTGGGGAGAAGCACAAGCTAGTCTGAGTTGGTTCAACTTCAAGGTAAGTGTTTGGTGGTACTATTAATTACTACAGAAAGCCGCATGAGACCTCTTTATAAACCTAACCATACCTGCCCTTACCTTCTTTAGGCACCCATCTTTGTCTTCGGAAAGTTGAGTTATAAATCTATATTTTTGTCTATGCTTTGGGACACAGTCGAGCAATTTGAGTCCCGGTTCTTCTCTGATTAGTTCGTAATAATTTATTAATTCTTCTGTTTGAATTTTGAGAACATGGAAAGAAAACCTCGAGGAAAATTGTGACATGATTCCTGATGCTGCACATTGAAAATTCTCATCCGAAGATCCGCACATCTTTCTGATTATATATTTGAACGAGAAATAGCAATTAACCAGTCATATTTTCATTTTAAAATAATTACATTTTAAAATATAAAGATGCCGATGAGAGTTAGATCTACCATTAAACTGAGCTTTGCACTGAACTTTTTTAAAAATTATGATGACGGATTAGAGTTAAGTTATATTGCAACTGTAGTATGGTATCACAGTTACAATCAATCATTAGATTTAATTAATATAACTCTATAATTATAGATTCAATAACTGATTATAACTGTGATACTATACTACAATTACAATATAATTTTACCCGATAGATCATAGTTATTGAATTAAAAAGAAAAATAATATTTTCAATTGAATATCTTCAATTGTGCAATGTTATACGTGACAAAAGATTACTGGATTCAAATTCGATGTTAGCAACATAAAATGCCTAGTGGTTAACTACATGATCAAAATGACAAAATCCCCCCCCCCCCCCCCCCNGTCACTCTTGGCAAGTGCCAAGTCCGAAGATGAATATTTCAAAGTAATGGAACAGCTCCTCACTTCACGGTCCAAGTCTTCTGTTGCTGCATCCTCCGATGAAGATACAGATCAAGATGAAGAGCCCTTCATTTCCCTTGGGGATGAAAATGAAGATGACTGCTTCGGCATTTTCTCTCCTATAAAGCACTGTAAATAATTATTTATTCTCCTGTACAAAAGTTATGTACATTTTTCGTGTACTTAAAAAAAAGAGTATTTATATTTTCATACGTATTAATACGTATTTTTGTACCCCCGGGTGGTCCTCTGGACACAAGTGAGAGCGCACATGTCTCTTCACCCGAATTTCTATAATTAAAAAGCACTGTACATCCAAAGCTTACTGTTCAGCCTCGCTCTCGCTACAGTTGAAGCGCTACAGGGCCGCTACAGTTTATATTAAAGACATGTATATAAATCAAGAGGAGGACTTAGACTCCTCAGAAGTTTTTAGATTTAGAATTCTCTTTCTCTCTCTTCCTCTATTTTCTCTTCCTTCTCTATTCTTTTCTTCTTCTCCTCTCTCTCTCTCTCTCTCTCGAAAGTCTGGTCGGGACATCGCGAAAGCAATATTTCCTGTCTTGAGATATGCTCAAGGCTTCAAGGAAGCTTTCAGTCATGTAATCTTCCTCTCTTACAAACTTTCTCATAGGAAAGATCTGAAAACATTATAAAGCAAAGTTTCAGTTTAAAGAAATCAAAGATGTATGTTTAAGTTTCTTTTCCATGTAATTTATTTTAAAATTGGATAAAGTCGTTGCAATTCCATCAATCCAAAGCAACTCATTAATCAAATCTAGTAAAGCAAGTTAAAAAGAACTAACCGCGTTCCAATTCCGCATTATCAAATCGTTTTATTAAAGCATTCAGAAATATTTTCCAAATAAAACACACCATTCCTTCGATCTTATTTCCCTTCTGGTATCAGAACTAGGTATGGGTTTAATCCATTCACTGAGATTAATGAGTTGCTTAACCTATTTCCCTTCTGGTATCAGAGCCAAGGGGAGGAAAGTGTTTTATAGTTCAAAGAATTTGTGTTAAAGATTTGTGTTTTGTTTTAATCCCTATTTGTGTGGTGAATTTTTACTAGTTGTAAGTCCCGCCATAGGATAAGTCTTCCGTTTAGGGCAGTAAACCCATACCTGTAGCCATATCGATAGGTCTTAGGATAGACCATAAGTCTTGAACCATGGATTCTCTGCTCTGTAGAGCATCGTCCTTTTCTAGCTCTTCTTTTGGAAGAACTAGTGATTCAAAGAATGTTGTGAGTTCTGAAGAATTTGTTATCGAAGACTTCAATAAAGCAATTGATAATTGTGAATTACCCAAGGTTAATAAAGATATGATTTACAAAACAAAAAAGCTTGATTTTTTAAAGAATGATTATGTCATAAAAACAGAAGAACGTGACATANAAATGGGCAAAATAGTGATAAAACATTCTTTTGAATATATATATATATATATAAAGCAATTTTCTTTTTAACTTGCTTTACCAGATTTGATTAATGAGTTACTTTGGATTGATGGAATTACAACGGCTTTATTCAATTTTAAAATAATTTAGTACGTGGCGTTGTTACCAGGCACAAGGTCCTTTCCGAATTTCCAGAAGAAATTTTTTAGAAAGATATTTAATCCTTTGTCAGACCAATAGCCTCAAGCCTCTTGTTTCCAGCCGATATACTAAATCAATTTTGCTTTACCGATATAATTAAATTTCTTTAATCGTGGTTGGTTTATTTTATTAGATCTTTACCAAATATAATTAAGTTCTTTGACGCCTAGATCATACATCTAAGGCCGGGTGCATACACAGTACCAGATCCGGGTCCCGAAAATGGTGCTTTGAAGGATTTGAGGGAGAAGAGAAGAGATATAACTGAGGATTGAGATCTGGTCTCGTTGCCTCAGAGGAACATACAAGTTTTATGGCAGATCTGATAAAAACCAGTCTGCGTTCATGCTTAAAAAGAAAAATGCTTTAAATTAAAGTGCAGAAATTTAAATTACATAAAAGAAATTGCTTTAAAAGTAAATTGCAGAAATTTAAAGTGCATAAATTAAATTGCGGAAATTTAAATGGCTTTAAAATAAATTACATGGAAAAGAAACTTAAACATACATCTTTGATTTCTTTAAACTGGAACTTTGCTTTACAATGTTTTCAGATCTTTCCTATGAGAAAGTTTGTAAGAGAGGAAGATTACAGGACTGAAAGCTTCCTTGAAGCCTTGAGCATATCTCAAGACAGGAAATATTGCTTTCGCGATGTCCCGACCAGACTTCCGAGAGAGAGAGAGAGAGGAGAATAAGAAAAGAAGAGAGAAGGAAGAGAAAATAGAGGAAGAGAGAGAAAGAGAATTCTAAATCTGAAAACTTCTGAGGAGTCTAAATCCTCCTCTTGATTTATATACATGTCTTTAAAATAAACTGTAGCGGCCCTGTAGCGCTTCAACTGTAGCGGGAGCGAGGCTGAACAGTAAGCTTTGGATGTACAGTGCTTTTTAATTATAGAAATTCGGGTGAAGAGACATGTGCGCTCTCACTTGTGTCCAGAGGACCACCCGGGGGTACAAAAATACGTATTAATACGTATGAAAATATAAATACTCTTTTTTTTAAGTACACGAAAAATGTACATAACTTTTGTACAGGAGAATAAATAATTATTTACAGTGCTTTATAGGAGAGAAAATGCCGAAGCAGTCATCTTCATTTTCATCCCCAAGGGAAATGAAAGGCTCTTCATCTTGATTTGTATCTTCATCGGAGGATGCAGCAACAGAAGACTTGGACCGTGAAGTGAGGAGCTGTTCCATTACTTTGAAATATTCATCTTCGGACTTGGCACTTGCCAAGAGTGACTGGGCTTTGGATTTCTGGGTAAGGAAAGTTTGTTGGGCTTTGGAATGTTGGATTGGGGGTTGAAGAAAGCCTTTGGCAGAAAGCCAGTCTCGAATCAATTTCTCAGTCAATTTGGAGTTTTCATCAAATTTAGACCACCATTTGACTTTGAAAATTCTTTGTAAAACAAGTTGGTTTTCATGGGTATGAAATCGAAGATTCCACATCCAGACCCAAGGGAGGAAGAAATTTGTACAGAAACAGAGAAAGGGTGGAAACCTTTTCTTGGATTCAGAAGGGGTATAATGGGCTTTAAAGAGGGTTAAGCATTGGGAGG
>MKYO02013788.1:263847-307031 GCA_002013955.2 Citrus medica
CACATCGGATATATCTAGTTCCTCTATGCATTCAGTAAATTATGCAACTAGTGTTCCTCATCCTATATACACTAGTCGTGAAAGACATGAAGAGAAGGAACCTTCTCCTCCAACCTTTCCCACATTCTCATCTATCATTGAGAATATCATAAATGTCATTGAAAAAGATTTTAAATTAGATAAAACTCTTTTACACAATGATTTTTATTCTGATTTAAATAAAGAAAAAAGACTTTGGTTTTTCAAACATTTTTTGGACCAAAGAAAAGAAATCCAAGAAAAGTATTACGGATTTGTTAATTCTTACAAAGTTCATATATTATTTTTTGATTGGTTTGAGATATATTCTTCAAACAACAACATTTCTTATCCTTTTAAAGAGTCAAACCCTATTACTATTAGGAAGAAGACCCCTGAGTGGATCCACTCCGATAGTAATAAAACTATAGAGTCTGAACACCCCCCCTTAGGAGTTTGACTATTAATCATGGTGAACCTCCTATCGAAATTAGAGCCTCACCTTACAAAATACCAAATCCAGTTGATTCTGAGGTAAATTTAAGTAGTATTATTCAACAGAATAATTTCTGTAATACTAACTTAAATACCATTGGAAAGCAATTGACTAGGATAGAAAGTCAAATCCAAAAGTCAACCATAACTGTTTCCACTATTCCTTCAAAGTCGGATTCTGACAAAAAGCTTAAAGAACCTATTTTCAAACCTTTTCAGGTTTCGAAAACTAGCCAAAAGCTTGTGCAAGAGTCAAAATCAGATTTTGCCAAAGCCATTAGAGAACAACTAGATAGGATAGAAGCTGCTTCTTCCTCAACTAGTAAAGTTCAAGTAGCACCTGATACTCCGCAATCTAGCAGGATTGAAGTATTGGATTACGATCAAGAGTCTGTAGCCTCTTCTGACTTGGAAGCTTTCCAAGAAGATCCCATTCCTAAAGCCAACAAAGTACATTGGGAATTAGCACTCCCAACTGTAAAATATCCACCTGATTTGACCATAGACAACAGGCCCAGTGCATTAAATCAATCCCGATATAATGCATCCTCTGTCTATGAGTGGAATATAGATGGAATGTCCGAGTACAACATCTTAGGTGTGTTGCAACAAATGACCATGGCAGCTAATGCCTATAAAACCCAGTCAGGCACTTCTGACAAAGCCATTGCAGAAATTCTCATTGCTGGTTTTACTGGTCAACTTAAAGGATGGTGGGATCATCTTCTCACCAAGTTGCAACAATTAGACATCTTGAACTCTATCCAAAAGGATGAGTATGGTGGCCCCATTCTCGATGAGTTCAATAATCCAATTCAGGATGCAGTAGCTACCCTGATTCTTACCATCTCCCTTCACTTCATAGGTGATCC
Organism: Citrus medica; assembly: GCA_002013955.2. Classification (NCBI taxonomy): domain Eukaryota; kingdom Viridiplantae; phylum Streptophyta; class Magnoliopsida; order Sapindales; family Rutaceae; genus Citrus; species Citrus medica. Next base: position 265,233 of record MKYO02013788.1, read on the forward strand.
ATCTCACCTTAGGGATAAAAACACAGAGTTACTACACAACCTTAGGTGTAGGAAACTCAGTGAATTCCATAATTACAAAACCACCTTCTTTACCAGACTCTTCCTTAGGGATGACGCCAGTCATACAACTTGGAAGGAAAAATTCCTTGCAGGTTTGCCTACCCTATTAGGTGAGAAGGTTAGAAATTCCATTAAAGCCCTATACGATAATCGTATTCCTTATGATGAGCTCACCTACGGTGAACTTGTCAGTTTCGTCAACAAAGAAGGCTTAAAGATTTGTCAAGATTTGAAATTACAGAAACGTCTTAAGTGGGAACTTAAGAAGTCTAAGCAAGAATTAGGCAGTTTCTGTAAACAATTCAATTATGACCCCTTTAAGACTTCTACTTCCAAAGATTGTGATGGTAAGTGTTCTTCAAAACCTTACAAGAAACATCACAAATCCAGATTCCATAGAAAACCCTTTCAAAATTCTAGAGAATTATATTATAAGAAACCTTCGAGGCCTTATAATAAGCCCAAGTTCTCTAAAAAGAAAGAGTTTAAGGCTAAACCTGAGTTTAGAGCCAAACCTAGAACCCCATTAAATTTCAGAGAAGCCATATGCCATAAGTGTGGTATAAAGGGCCATACTGCAAAGTATTGCAGGATGAATAGGAGGCTTCATGAACTTGACCTCGATGAGGGAATCCTTTCCAAAATTACTGCCTTGCTCATAGAGTCTTCTGACTCTGAGTCTTCCATGACGGGAGACAGTGAGCCTTTACAGATTGATGAGTTAAATGACTCAGATACATCTGTCTCGTTAACCGATTCCGATACTTCGGACTCTGATGCTTATTTAAAGAAAATCAATGTTTTGACTAAAGACCAAGAAATTTTTCTTGAGCTTGTAAAGCATATTTCTGATCCCAATCTTCAAAAAGAGTATCTTGATAAGCTTTTAAAAACCCTTGATTCAAATAAACCGGAACCTTCTAAAGTTCCAATTGTCAAAAAATCTTCTTATGATTTAACTGAGATTTTGAATAAAAAGAAAACCAAAAAGGATGTTCCTAATATCCAAGATCTTCAAAAAGAGATTAAAGATATTAAACTTGAAATCAAGGATTTAAAAGAAAAACAAAAGCATGATTCTGATACTATTCAACTCCTTTTACAAAAGCAATTAAATGATGATTCTGATAAAGAAGTTGAAACTGATGGTGATAACGGGCAAAATGTTGAAAATATTGAATCAGTGCCCAATGATTTTTTATTTGTTTTAAAACAAATCACCACCAGAAAATATTTAATCAGAATTACTTTGAATTTTTCCAAAGATTTTGAAATTGACACCATTGCCCTTTTTGACACTGGTGCTGATTTAAATTGTATTAAAGAAGATATTGTTCCTCGACAATTTCATGAAAAGACAAATGAAAGGCTTTCTGCCGCCAACAATTCAAAACTCAAAATTAAATCGAAAGTTGATGCTTCTGTTCATAACAGTGGTTTTGAATTTCGGACTTCTTTTCTTCTCACTAATGACATACACCATACTGTCATTTTAGGAACTCCGTTTATAAATTTAATCACTCCATATACTGTCAATTATGATAGTATATCTTTCAAAGCAAAATCCAAAAGACTTGTTTTCCCTTTTATTGAAAAACCGAAAACAAGAAACCTTAATATTGTTAAAGCGTGTTCTGTTTATCAAAACCAAATTAATGCCATGCTTAAATCCAAACAAACTGATTTGTTATGTCTAAAAAAGGATTTAGGTCTCCAAAGAATTGAAAAGCAATTACAAAATGATTTCGTCCAAAGAAAAATTTCTGATTTCAAAACCCTTATTGAAAAAGAAATTTGTGCTGATTTACCTTCTGCATTTTGGGAAAGAAAACAGCATTTGGTTGATTTGCCTTATGAAAGTTCTTTTGATGAAAGGCAAATACCCACTAAAGCCCGTCCAATTCAAATGAATATGGATTTAGAACAACATTGTAAAAATGAAATAAAAGATTTAGAGTCCAAAGGACTCATTGTAAAATCGAGATCCCCATGGTCTTGTGCAGCTTTTTATGTTAACAAGAATTCTGAAATTGAAAGGGGAACTCCGAGACTTGTCATTAACTACAAACCTTTAAACAAAGCTTTAAAATGGATTAGGTATCCAATACCTAATAAAAAGGATTTGCTCCAAAAACTGTGTTCAGCTTTTATATTTTCAAAATTCGACATGAAATCTGGTTTTTGGCAAATTCAAATTCATCCAAATGACCGTTATAAAACCGCTTTTACTGTTCCATTTGGACAGTACGAGTGGACTGTTATGCCTTTTGGTTTAAAGAATGCACCCTCGGAATTTCAAAGAATAATGAATGATATTTACAATCCCTACTCCGAGTTTTGCATCGTTTATATTGATGATGTGTTGATTTTTTCACAATCCATTGATCAACATTTCAAACATTTAAAGACTTTTTATTTTGCCACTAGGAAGGCTGGCTTAGCCCTCTCTAGTTCAAAGATTTCACTATTCCAAACAAAAGTTCGGTTCCTTGGCCATTACATTTCTAAAGGAACCATTACCCCCATTGAAAGATCACTTGCTTTTACTGACAAATTTCCCGACAAAATTCTAGACAAAACCCAATTGCAACGGTTTTTGGGTAGTTTAAATTATGTTCTTGATTTTTGTCCAAATATCAATAGGATTGCAAAACCTTTGCATGATAGGTTGAAAAAGACTCATGTTGCATGGTCAGATGAGCATACTAAGATAGTCAAGCATATAAAGTCAATTGTGAAAAATATCCCATGTTTATTTCTTGCAAATCCAGCATTACCTAAAATTGTTGAAACTGATGCTTCAGATATAGGTTATGGTGGTATTTTAAAGCAAAAAGAAAATGATAAAGAACAGATAGTTCAATATGTTTCTGCCCATTGGAATGATTGTCAGAAAAATTATTCTACTATCAAAAAAGAAATTCTTTCCATTGTGTTATGCATATCTAAATTCCAAAGTGATTTATTAAATCAAAATTTTTTACTTAGAATTGATTGCAAAGCTGCAAAACATGTTTTAGAAAAAGATGTTCAAAATATTGCATCAAAACAAATTTTTGCACGATGGCAAGCCATTTTAAGTGTTTTTGATTTTGATATTGAGTTTATTAAAGGTGATCAAAATTCTGTTCCAGATTTTCTGACAAGAGAATTTTTTCAAAACAGATAATGCCGCCAAAGCGGAAAGACAAGGGTAAAGCAGTTCTTAAAGACTCCGAGTCTCAAGCAACCTCCAAAGAACCCCAAACAACTCCTTCCAAAGACAAATTGCTTTCTTCAGCCATGCCCATTAAATCTTGGATTGAAATGGTTGAGGAAGATGAAATCAGATCCAAAGCCATTTCCACTGATGACCAAATAAAGCAATGGATGAATTCCATTACAAAGTCTCCTGAGCTTATGCTCGCTCTCCAAAACCTCTCCCAAAGCCAAATAGTCCCCAAAGAAGATATTGAAGTTGCAAAGTCCTTTTCAAAAGGAGTTTCAAAGCCCTCTTCTCAAAACGTTGTTGTCTCTGGTGAAAGCTCATCCTCTCAAATTGTGCTTTCTCAGCCAACACCTTCAAAGAAATCTTCCGATTGGTATGATGAAACCCATTTTCAAAATATTTTATCTGTAGAAGATTGATTTTACCATTCTGATCCGTTTCAAACAATTTCAAAGTTTTTCCCAAAAAACTGGTTTTTCAAACCATGTGATTTTACAAAACCACAATCTTATTATCAAAGCATTTTGGAAGTTACTGAGTCTGTCAAATTCAAACATTTCTTTCTCAGTGAATCCCATAAAGAACCAGCCTATTCAACAGCTACCATTTTAAAAGTTTTGAGCCCAAATTAGTGGGGTGACCAGCTCCATTCACAGAGGAGGTTCCCTCCAAATTTTCAAATGTGTTTGCCACATTGCTTAACCTATTCCTACTGGGATTACCAACAAGCGTGGTACAACACATTTTTTATCCAAAACCCAAAGAAATCTCATTCATGGTTATTTTTCTTCAATTCGAAAATAACCGTCCAAAGCCTCCCAAATTGGTTTAACTATTGGTGGAACATTTTTTGCCCAACTCCTCAAATCTTAACCCAAAATGCCTCCCAATGCTTAACCCTCTTTAAAGCCCATTATACCCCTTCTGAATCCAAGAAAAGGTTTCCACCCTTTCTCTGTTTCTGTACAAATTTCTTCCTCCCTTGGGTCTGGATGTGGAATCTTCGATTTCATACCCATGAAAACCAACTTGTTTTACAAAGAATTTTCAAAGTCAAATGGTGGTCTAAATTTGATGAAAACTCCAAATTGACTGAGAAATTGATTCGAGACTGGCTTACTGCCAAAGGCTTTCTTCAGCCCACAATCCAACATTCCAAAGCCCAACAAACTTTCCTTACCCAGAAATCCAAAGCCCAGTCACTCTTGGCAAGTGCCAAGTCCGAAGATGAATATTTCAAAGTAATGGAACAGCTCCTCACTTCACGGTCCAAGTCTTCTGTTGCTGCATCCTCCGATGAAGATACAAATCAAGATGAAGAGCCTTTCATTTCCTTTGGGGATGAAAATGAAGATGACTGCTTCGGCATTTTCTCTCCTATAAAGCACTGTAAATAATTATTTATTCTCCTGTACAAAAGTTATGTACATTTTTCGTGTACTTAAAAAAAAGAGTATTTATATTTTCATACGTATTAATACGTATTTTTGTACCCCCGGGTGGTCCTCTGGACACAAGTGAGAGCGCACATGTCTCTTCACCCGAATTTCTATAATTAAAAAGCACTGTACATCCAAAGCTTACTGTTCAGCCTCGCTCCCGCTACAGTTGAAGCGCTACAGGGCCGCTACAGTTTATTTTAAAGACATGTATATAAATCAAGAGGAGGATTTAGACTCCTCAGAAGTTTTCAGATTTAGAATTCTCTTTCTCTCTCTTCCTCTATTTTCTCTTCCTTCTCTCTTCTTTTCTTCTTCTCCTCTCTCTCTCTCTCTCGGAAGTCTGGTCGGGACATCGCGAAAGCAATATTTCCTGTCTTGAGATATGCTCAAGGCTTCAAGGAAGCTTTCAGTCCTGTAATCTTCCTCTCTTACAAACTTTCTCATAGGAAAGATCTGAAAACATTGTAAAGCAAAGTTCCAGTTTAAAGAAATCAAAGATGTATGTTTAAGTTTCTTTTCCATGTAATTTATTTTAAAGCCATTTAAATTTCCGCAATTTAATTTATGCACTTTAAATTTCTGCAATTTACTTTTAAAGCAATTTCTTTTATGTAATTTAAATTTCTGCACTTTAATTTAAAGCTTTTTTCTTTTAAAGCATGAATGCAGACTGGTTTTTATCAGATCTGCCATAAAACTTGTACGTTCCTCTGAGGCAACGAGACCAGATCTCAATCCTCAGTTGTATCTCTTTTCTTCTCCCTCCAATCCTTCAGAGCACCATTTTCGGGACCCGGATCTGGTACTGTGTATGCACCCGGCCTTAGATGTATGATCTAGGCGTCAAAGAACTTAATTATATTTGGTAAAGATCTAATAAAATAAACCAACCACGATTAAAGCAATTTAATTATATCGGTAAAGTAAAATTGATTTAGTATATCGGCTGGAAACAAGAGGCTTGAGGCTACTGGTCTGACAAAGGATTAAATATCTTTCTGAAAAATTCCTTCTAGGAATTCGGAAAGGACCTTGTGCCTGGTAACAACGCCACGTACTAAATTATTTTAAAATTGGATAAAGCCGTTGCAATTCCATCAATCCAAAGCAACTCATTAATCAAATCTGGTAAAGCAAGTTAAAAAGAACTAACCGCGTTCCAATTCCGCATTATCAAATCGTTTTATTAAAGCATTCAATAATATTTTCCAAATAAAACACACCCTTCCTTCGATCCTATATATATATATATATATATATATATATATTATTACCCTTTTGTAGGGATTCTGTTTGAAAAACATTCTTCTAGTTAAACTCGTTAAAGAATCTGCTTGGTTTTTTCTTTTGAATATATACACACACGCAAATGCAGACCTGGAATTGGAAGACTGAAATCATAGTAATTTTTTTTATCTGAGATTTTAAAATATGAAAAAAAAAATCTTGAGAAATATTTAAAATCTTGAGATTTTAAAATTTTAAAAATTAAAGTGTTTAAACTGTATGATTTATATTTTTTCAAATTTTTTTACCGTTTAAATTTTAAATTGGAATATATATATTAAAAAAAGTGCTTACCCATCAGATTTTAGTTGGCATTTTGACCCTTTCATGGTTCGTCTACCTTGTGGGGCACAATATTTTACCCCTAAGGCTGCAATTGAAAATTTTTGAAAAAAAAAAAATGTGGCCACCAATTCTCCAAATGTTAACGATAGAAAACATCTGTGGTGGTACCAGATGTTAAGTGAAGAAATAATTTATTATCTTACCCACCGCTCAGGAAAATAGTTGAAAAGTCCCCCTATTATCGTGAACATGTTTGTTATTGAGATGTTATGATTTTTAAGTTAATTTTGTATAAAATAAAATTCATGAATGTGATATAAAAGTTGATTGTGGTAAATATGATGTATAAATAATATTTATTTGCAAAACTAGTAAATGTATTATATATCTATATCAAACAACTACATGAGATAAATTTCATTTGGTTATAAAACTACAATTGTAAGTGTTTACAAAATATTATGTATCAACTACCCTATAGCAGTACATATAGGACCTTAATGGACGTTGAATAATCTAAATACTTAAATAGTATTTTAATTGAAAAGAATAGTACTATATAGATATCTAAAAATTTTCTAGATGATGTGATATTCATTATGTGGATGATGAAATAATGTAATTAATTTATTTAAAACTTGTGAAAAATTATTAATCATTTAATGAATGATACATCATGTACCATATTATTTGAGATAGAATTTTAAAATATCTATCATTATTCAATTGAAAAATTAGGTATTAAATTTTATAAGTTATTTGATTTAGATACTAAATTTTTTGCGTTGCATATTTTTTTTTATAATTTAAATATGACATAAAGAATAATTTTTCTAATAAGAGATTTAAAATCAAGAATAAATTAAAAGACAAAAAAAAAGTGTATACTTCAATATAATAATTTTATCTTATAATATATACGAGGGATCCCTTATTAAAACACACATAAATGTGAAATTGTAATAAGAAAAATATGGGAATGTGAAATAAGAGGCGAACAAATTTGTAGCATATACCATTTGTCATAGCGACAACAGTTTTTAACCTAAATATGTAAAACATGTGAAAATACACAGATTTTTTTCTTTTCGCACTTTGTGTCATGTCATTTTCAGTTTCATTAACATTGAATTTTCAGTTCCCCTATCGTTATTTGACTATAAAGTTGGATAAATAAAGCAACCATTATTCAATAGGTGGGTGGTAATCCATCTCATTTTGATCTTGGGAGAAAGATTCACATGTTAGGGTTTATTACAAAGCTGATTCAGGAGTTCTTGACATGCTTTTTATTAATTATAATTATAAATGTATTTATAATACATGATATTTTTAAAAAATAATGGCAATAATAAATTTTGGTGCTCATATTAAACTATTCATAAATCGTACATTTTAATTAAGTTCGTATACTTTTACATTTTATAAAATAATGGCAATAATATAATTACGTGGGAAGGATGGTAATAGTACTCTTAAAAGTTAAAAATATTACGTTTTCATTCTTGTACGCCAGTAAACAAATTATTTATTTATTGTTATAACACATAATTCCCTATATATTTTAAAGATTATATTTGTGCTTTCACTATCAAGATAATAAACACACAAAGAACAGTGAAAACTTTATTACAAATTTTTGTTGCCATTATGTTATTGAAATTTATAATTTTTTTTATAAATATAAGAAAGAGGAGAAATGCTATGACTTATAAGGTACTATGTTAATCATACAATAAATAAATTATGATATAATAATGTACTTTTGAATAACCAGCATGCAATTAATGATTATATAAAAAACTTTAGTTACCTTACATAATAATGTAAAGTACATAATTCTTCCACAGATGTTTGATAAAAATTCAAAGGTTGTGGAAATAATATGATTTTATTACCTTATTTTTCCATAACTGTTTGATTTTTATCAAACGGTTGTAAAAAAGTTATGTAACTTACATAATAATGTAAGGTAACAAGCTCTTATACAAAATTCAACTATATATGTCATATATGCATTAATTGATTGTATTACCTTTGACGTATTCTATACTTCTTCGAGAAAGAGATACTTACAAATTGCATTATAGGATATCACCATTATTTATTTAAGGGTCAATACTCATTTAATTCCAATATTTTGACTTAAATAGTTGTTTGGTCTACATATTTTAAAAAATACCTCGAAACACCCTTATGGTTAAATATATTATATTCTTATTCTTGTTTTTACTCTGCTTTTACAATAATACCCTTGCATAATATTTTTGAATTAATGTATTTATTTATAAAAAAATAATTATAAAATTAACTAATAACTATTTATTAGCAAATTAACCAATAAATATTAGTACGAAAGAACTATTATTTTTGTACCTATGCAATAATCTTGCTAGTAATCTATTTATAAATAGAAATTAATATGAGCCAACTTAAAGTAATGTTTAATATCCTTGCAACAACTTTATTAATAGTTATTTTATAAAAAAAATAATTTACCAAATTAATCTTAAAAGTTAAAATATTAAAATAAAATTTTTAAATGTTACTTTTAAGGTTAATTTAATAAATTCATATTTTTTTCTTTTCGTTAATATCCTCAAGAAGGCAAGGAAATTGTTGAAGGGTATTATTATAAAAAAAAAAGAGTAAAAGTATGAGTATGCATATTTAATAGTAAGGGTGGTTTGATGCATTTTTTCAAATAATAGGCTAAACGGGCACTTAAGTCAAACTATATGAACTAAACAAGAACTTAATTTTTATTTTACATGGATGACCAAAAAAGTAAGAAAAAAAGGTTAAAGATATACATGCTTTTTTTTAAAAAAAAAAAGTTTTTATCACTGCGTCGATTTTTTTTCCCCAAAAGATGTTATATTTACCTTATTTTGATTTTGAACCAATCAAATGTCCGTTGATTTATTTTTTTTTCTTTTAATCATAAATTCTGCCAAAATGTCTAAATGGAGCCGAGAAAATTAAGAATGAGACTTAACCCATAATAATAATAATTTAATATAAAAGGATAATATCCTAAATTTAATATGCTCTAATACAATAACGTTATTATTGCAAGCAACAAATACTCCCTAACAACTTTTTCTTCTTCAAAAGATGGGAAGTGGAAAAAGTCTAAATCAAATGTTTATCACCTACCTTTTTTAGTAGTTGAATTAGATTGTTTGAAAACCTTTCATCTAGATTAATTGGGGTATTTATTGTTTCAAATCAAAGTCTCTTTAATCATATATTGGATTTTATATTTAGGAGGTGATTTGATCCATTCGCTTGCTTGAAATCCAATATATCTAAATTAAAAAAAAAAAGTCAAATTGAATTTAATCTAATCCAATCAATCCGATTAATTCAATTAAAATTAAAAATTTTTATAAATAAAAATGGTCAATTGCTCTTAGAGTTCTAATTACTAACAGTTAAAAAAAAACTCCTTTAATGTTTTATGATTCATGTATTTTATTATCATATAGTAGAAAAAGAAACATTGAAATTTAAATATTGAAAGCAAACATTAATTGTGACTTGTAATTTGTACTACGTATTATTATTATTATTATTGAATATTTATAGTTATACACAATTAGTATTTATATTTTTTTTAAGAAAAAATAGATTTTTATCTTTTTAACAAGTTTAAATGTGAAAGTGACATGTAGATTTTTTAAAAAGTTAAAATTAAAATTAGTTGGTTGGATTTGTTAATATTAGATTTGAACACAACGATTTATAACCTAATCCTGTAATATTAATTTTTTTTAATTTTATAATCGAATAAAAAAATTCAATTCGGTAAAAATTAAATTATTTTTAATAGAATCAATTATTTGATTGGATTAAATTAGACGTGGACACCCGGGGAGGCCGGGGCAACACACTGAACACAGCCTTTGCTTGACAAGCCAACACCAATGAAAATGATTGGGCGTGAAGTACACGCGCCAGTTACAGAAGTGGAGATGGGTTGCTTGTTGTGAATTTAAAAACCAGACGGGGACCACAAAATTTAAAAACAAATAGATAAATAAGAACGTGGGGCCTGTCTTCTTGATCCCAACATTATTGACTTCGTTGTGATTGTTTTCCAGTGTGTTGACACTTCACTGAGACTAGTTGCGCATCGCTCTCGCTCTATTATTGTTTATTTATTTATTTATTTATTTTTTGCATAATTATAATTTTTTTTAACTCAAGCCAAGGGCGAATATTTATATATAAAGTTTTTTTTTCTAGAGAGAACATCAAAGTCAGAATGTTATTAAAATATAAAAAAATAAAAATTTTAATTTATTAAAAATTATATATATATTTTTTATTATTAATATTTTTACTTTTAATTCAATTTGTGCCGGATCGACTTAGTACTCGCACTGAGTTGTTTTGGCTCATTTATGAAGCGAAGAACTTAGGGTGGGTTTGGTATCCTTTTACATCTGTCATTTTTCATTTTACAAAAACACAAAATAAAAAAATGTGTTTGGTTAGGATTAAATAGTGTCGGTTTCTATTTTCCAAAGAAAATGAAACCATCATATTTTTCACTTTAACAAAGGAAATTGAAAAACAACTTTTTTACGTTTTCTGATTTTTGTTTTTTTTGGGGGCCCCACTAAAGATAAAACTTTAATGCTTTATTTGTGAATAATAGTGCACGGATCCCACGATCCACTTACATTGTTAATATTATATTATTTATTTATGTTATAATTTAACTTTTTTTATATAATATTCTAATAAATTTTAAAAAATAGTGCACCAATATTATTTTAGTTCTTTACTAATAATAGTAATTAATGTTTTAACGAATATAAAATTACTATAATTACATATTATCTATAATTTATGTGGATAAATCATCCAACAATATAATGAACTAATGCTTTAAATGATATAAAATCTATATTATAAATTATACCCTTTTAAAACTATTTTAGTTGTTTATGTTGTTTGTTAAAATTAATAATAATAATAATAATAAAAGACCATTTAAAATATTTAGATATTGAAAAAGATTTTATTAAATTATTTTATTATTTTTTTCATCATCACCAAAATTTCAGACAAATAACCAAACACATTGTTATTTTTTTTCATTTTCATATACTATTTTAAAATAATCAACCAAACACATTTTCAAATTCACCAAAAACTAATCATTCTTATTCTATAAAGCAAATTCAAAAATATCATTTGAAAAACTATAACAAACGCACCCTTACTTTCTCCAAAGCACAAATTTCAAGTTTGACATATTTTAAGGGTTTGTAACACAGCAGCAGATGTATTAGTAAAAGAGTGACGATACAGCCACAAATTTTTGTGTAAGCTTATTTTGTACAAACCGATTTAGCATTAGTTATATCTTTTGGGTGGATTCCCAAAATCAGGGATCCATGATTGTATTAAAATCACGGATAAGCTAAAAGATAAAAAAAAAAAAAATTTTAATACACTACATGACAAAATACAATGCATTGAATTTTGTGTTTATTTTATCTTTTAACTTATTTATGACTTTATTAAAGTCAGTGATCACTGATCGAAAAACTACTAAATATATATAAAGAGAGAGAGAGAGGATGACAATGACAAAAAAAAAATACAGTTTTCTATGTAAAACATGAAATAAATATATCACATTTGTATTTGAATCTAGTTTCTCCTTTCACTAGAGGTCTGTAGGACCGTACACCTAGTGAGGTGAGAACATTGATAAAAGTACTTCTTGTAAAGTATTAAAATTAAAATGATATATAAGATTTGGCAAATGCTATGTTACATGAAATGTAACATACACACTTCACAACAACCACACAAAATATGTGGATTCATAATTTGTGTGGTTGTTGTAAAGTATATATGTTACATTAAATGTAATATAGGGGCTCCCATAAGATTTTCATTTTTACAAATTAATTTTTCTTGTAGAAAGGTTGGTTTATCTTATGATAAAGATAAAGCAACATAAATCTTGTTGGCCAAGCCATGCATGCACAAGAAAAGCAAACAAAATCTTTTTATTCTTTACCCATTAAAAGACTTTATTTTTGCAATATTCTAAATCTAACTGACGTAATAAAAATGTCACCCTCGCAGAATAAATTACCCCAATAAAATAATAAAGTAATAACTTGATACACAATATTTTATAATACGTTCTAAATGCATCACGCACGTTACATTAATTGAAATACTTGTGGTATTAAAGTCAAAATTCAACAGAGTTGAAAAGCAAAATTGTCTCAATAAATCGTTTATTCCAACTTTCTAAACAAAGGAAAAAGAAGTTGGAACACTTGTTTCAAGACCAAGCTTCATTTCCCCTCTCTCTCTCTCTCTCTCTCTCTCTCTGTTAAAATAGCAACCACAAGTTAAGCTACTTTGCTTCCATGGAGTTTGGGACACCTAAGCTTCTTTTAAAGTGGGTTGTGCCTGCATCACACAATAAACATATCATTCATTGCACCACTGCTTCACTCACTCTCTGTGTATCACTGCTCAAGTAACTCCTCTTTCTACTTTTGGTCTTGAGTACTTTTAACTGTTTTTTCTTTACTTTCCGCTATATTATGTGCTTCTAGCGTGAACTGCTCTACTTGTTTCTTGCATATTATAATTCTCGATTGAGTTGTAGCATATTTTTCCTTCTATGTTTCTTTTGGGGGTTAATTCTAATGAATTTTTTCTTCCTTTTTTTTTAATGACATATTTCATATGTCAGGAATTGACTTCTCATGAATTTGAGGCTTCGAAGAAGAAAAGTTTGTTATCTTTCCCTCTTGTTCTGAGGTGGGGGTTTTGTAGGTTTGTTGCTTGGGGAGATTCTAAAATGTTAATAATTTAAGTTGTTTTGACCTCATTTGAAGTTTTTTTTTAATTTTTTTTTACCTTAAATAAGATTTAAGTGAAACTTGCATGTGTAATGGAGCCTTGGAGCTATGGTTCTGAAGGAAAAGGGGCTGTAGCAAATGATAGAATTTCACCTGCTGATTCTTCTTCCCGAAGTAAAGGTTATTTGATGGGTTGGGAATTGAACACTTCATGCCATAACATGTTAGTGTCGCATAGAGAAGCTCCTGGGAACCAAAGTTTTGGGGAATTTGGTATTCAAGAATTCGTAGGAAAACGGTTAACAAAAGCTAATCCAATTAAGGATGTTTTAAGTAGTAAAAATCATTTCATGAATCCGAATATGCCTACCCCAAATACGTCTTTTGGGGAAGATGAGTCCACTTCAAAGCGATCAAGCTCTGTGGTGGACTCAAATAGCAGCCTCGATTCGTCCCTAATTGATCTGAATCTTGGAAGGTTTGTTGATCAAAGAGATTCTCACACTTCTAAGTTCTCTCATGGAACCCCAAAATTTTCTTCCTCCAAGTCTTCTGCAGCTCCAAAGAGGGTGAGATTGTCCGGAATAAGTTCTCATACTGCCTATTGCCAAGTTTATGGTTGCAACAAGGACCTGAGCTCCTCAAAAGACTACCACAAGAGGCATAAAGTTTGTGAGGCTCACTCAAAGGCGGCCAAAGTCATTGTCAATGAAATTGAGCAGAGATTTTGTCAGCAATGCAGTCGGTTAGTTCTATTTTATGAAGTCTTCTGTACTCCTGTAATAATTTTTTAAGCTTTTATTTCCCTTATGCAATCTGTTCAATTGAATGGAGTATCAGGTTCTTCAAGAAATCCATGCACGTGTCAGGTTTTATCCTTTTTCATTTAGTGGTGCAAAATTAGGTTTTCTTCTTTGAATCATTTTTCTTCATAAGATCAGTGTAGACCTTATACTATTGCAGAGGGAATTTCCAAACTGGAATAATTTGCTATCTTTGAACATTAGCCTCATTTGAGCTCCACTTCTGGTTAAAATTTTAGCCTTATTTAGGATTGACCTTGGCTTAGTGCTAGCTAGTACATGGATCTTCATAGCTGTTTGTTTGGCTATTCAGGTTTCATTTCCTGGATGAATTTGATGATGGTAAGCGCAGCTGTCGTAAACGCCTAGCAGGCCATAACGAGCGTCGCAGAAAGCCTCAAGTTGGTGTTCACCCTGGAAGGACAGCAAAACTACTTCGGTCGCATGAAGGTATAAATTTTTATTCAGCATCCTATGTCTCCCATGTGTGATGCCTGTATATGCCTAATTCGATGGAAACAACCAATCAATGAATCTACTGTTGGTACTATTTGTCAGTTGATTTCTCCTTGGAGATCAATAGCCAAGCTAGACATTAGGAAAGAAAAAGTAGAAAATTCTCTTACCCTTTGGAGCTGCCTTTGAACTAGAAATTTTTTAGCCTCCGATCAGAGGAGAAAACCTGAGATGTTGCTTTGGGCATCCAATTTGGTTTTCCGTTTCCATCATCTCTGAGACATGACTTCCTCCTATTCATGATTGATCTTGTTTGTGCTTGAAACTTCTATGGTTAATCTATCTAGCACTTTCTTGAAGTATTTAAAATATCCAAAGTGACATGGAAGGACAAAGTTATTTGAGTATCAATATCAAATCTGCGAATATACCCAGTCGATATCCCTTCAAACAACAATTTTAACCAAAAAATTGTTTTACAAGTCTCCAGTCAAGAATTATTTGAATTGTCTTCATGACTGCTTTTCACGTAATGCAGCTTTTGCAGGTTGCAAATTTCAGGGGACCACATTACCAATGTCATCATTCATTTGCCCAGATATACTCCCTGGGGGAATTTTTTATCCGGAGAAATGTAGAACAAATGATTGGTGCAAATGTGTAAAAGTGGAAGACATGAATGATTATAATGCTGTGTCAGCCACTTCGATTTCAAAAGGGAATCTGCATCCTAAATCCTTTTTCCCTCAATATGATTTCCAGAAAGTGGTTCCTCCGTTTCATGGCAATGAAGCTAGCGCAGCGACAGAAAGCATTTTCAGTGCAACTAGCGCAAGATATGCGCAAGACCTTGGAGGGCCAAAATCTGTTTCAAGTCCTTTGTTCCGGGACAGCTCGTTAGGAAGTGAAGAATTCTCGATTTTTGATACACCATCAACCATACAAGGATTATCGAGGATCTCAGAATCTGGCTATGCTCACCCTCTTCTGTCATCTAAATCCCCGAACTCCCCAAGCCCTTTGTCAGGGATTCCTGTGGCTCGTCCTCTGGTCATTGGAGGCAGCGGCGGTGCCCATTACAATATAAGTCAAGTCTCCGAAAAGCTCATTGGAGTGAGCTCACAGGCTTCGACAAGTCGGGCGTCAAATAAATTCTCTTTGTCAGGGAACAATTCTTTTGAAGGAAGCAACTTAGGTTCCATTCTGATGTCTGATAGCAGTGATGCTGCCAACGTTGATGTCAGCAATCGATTCTACCGAGGGTCAGATTTCATGAGTTCCAAGGATCGCCTTTCATGTGAAGATGGGGCCACAATTGACTTGCTTCAACTGTCATCACAGCTTCAACGAGTGGAGCATCAGAATCAGTTCATGCAAGTTAAAGATGAAAATGATTCTTTCTGCTGCCTCCGAATCACTTAAAAATGTTCCGCAGACAGGGCAAAATTTCAAGAAGTTCCTTCGTCAAAACAATAAAAAAATAGATAGTTTATTTGAACGTTTTCTCGTTATATGGCAGGCATATAAATAAACTAGTAGTTATTGTCAATGATGCATACAGAACTTTCATTGAGGAGAAACAGCCACTCAATTTGCTTGCTCTGAAACAGGTGCCAAAAGCACACCTACGGAAGATCGAAAGTTCAGATCCCCGCGCACCCCGCGGCAATCAACAAAGTCAATTTTCTTTTCTTTTCTTCTTAGAGTTAATAATAACCACTGCTGACTCAAGTTTCTTAATACTTTGGTGTTCAACGGTAGTTGCAAGTCCTCGAGGCCTAATCCTTTCCAAGTATTTTCCTTTCTCAATAATGTTGTCAAAAACATATTCTCTTGTTTACAAATTCAACTTTTTAGTGTTATACTTCGATGAATTATTCCTGGTTGCAGTAGCCTGAACTCAAATTCATTACCACAATATCACGGTTTTCCTTTATCTCGAAGTCTTTTGAGCTTTCTGTGTGTTAACTCCGTTTAGCAAATTAGTAGCGAACTCTATTTATTTGAATAAATATTTATTTGACGGCCACATTATCAATCGGGTCGTTGTAGTATAGTGGTGAGTATTCCCGCCTGTCACGCGGGTGACCCGGGTTCGATCCCCGGCAACGGCGTGCTGTTTTCTCATTTTTATTTATTTTTTATGCTGCCACGTCTTAAAGTAAGTAAAAGCTAGCAATGGGGAGGAAATATGCCCGGCCTGACATGTTTGTGAGATCGGGACACATCAAAATTAATTTCAATGGGGGGCATGGCCTACATTTATTTGGGTGGTGGTGCCTTCAACTCGACAATGATTTGTCAAGATTCATTTTCATATGTTTTTACCTTTTAATTTCCTGGTGAGTAGTGATCCACCTATTCAATATCAAATTATCAATAATGTAGTAGACAAGTGTAGAAATTTCATATTTGTCTATATATTAACCAAAAAAGAAAAATCTAGTAAGCGATAATACTTATTTTATGGTTTCACAGCTTAAACATTATTTATAAAAAATCATAAAATTCTACCACGTGTTTAGTTACATGGACCCTAATACTCACCCAATCATCTCTCTCTATAATGCAAATTGTTTTGTTTGTTTAAGCGCATTAAAGTGATCGCACGAATCACCAAGCAGAACGAGCCAAATAATGTTACTTTACGCTGCCGGCTACGGCCAGACCCAAAACTTTTTGTTTCATTGTTTGTATAAATTAAAATGTCCTCATTTAGAGCACATAAAGCCATAGGTCCTGTCTGTGGGATCTTTGCTTCGCTGGAAGTTTTCGAGTTTTAGAGGCTCGTGGGACGTGCACATGAATACAAAGAAAACAGCTGGGCATCTTCGGCATTTGCAGAGTACTGTGGCTTATCATATTTTTCACAGCGAAACATTAACCATCAAAGCTTGACAATATGTGACCTTAAAGAGGTTAAAATTATCATGTTGTGCTTTTGCAACATGCAACGAAACTTCTTGTTTGAATTGACTCATGAGTCAAGGGTTATATACTATTTATGGCCTTTTTAGTTCTATGAGACGAGTCATTCAACGCCCAAAGCATTTAAGAGTAGCCAGCCACAGGAAAGGATAGATTTCCGAAAACAATAATAATCATAATAATCTCAATCAACGTCAAATGAAACAAGCTATCACTCAACCTAGTCAATACATAAACTCGACACTTTGCTTATTGTTCTAAACTCAATAACGTTGTAATAAATAAAATTATACCCCTCCGATCTGCAAAATAAATATTCCAAGCCCCAAAGCAGAAGCTCGAACAAATGGCTGTGAGATGAGTCTATGACTTATCAAAAGGGATGATAAATGTTGATCAAGTAAATCTATTTTGTAGCAGCAGCACCGTTAGGCAACTCTCTGGATTTTGCTCCAGATGGTGGGTTCAGTTCGTCCCATGCTTCGATCCATGTGACCATTGCGTCGGCCAGCTTGATGAAGTATTCATCAACTTTACCAAGTTTTGCCTTAACTTGCTTGGCCAGTTCAATGTAGCACTTCTGCACAGTGGTGCATTCCTTTGGAAGTGTGGCAGATTGGAAGAATGGGATCAGCTCTTCCTGCCAGTAGATTCCTTTGTATTCCTTCTTGAGATTCACAAACGGGTTGCTAGCTTTGCTGTGCCAGATGTAAGGCAACCCTGTCTTCACACCCAATCCCAAGTGATCACAAATAACCTACATGTCAATGAGAAAGACCATTCATCAGTGCACATCATTCTGACCAGCTAGACCTTATATACCAACAGCTACCACTGGTTTAGGAGGAATTATGTACTTCAAATCACAAAAAATAGCGATGAAAAAAGCTGGGGATACCTTGGAGCACCAACCAGCCCACATGTCATCATAGCGTCCAATTGGCTGGCCATCACCCATGAGTCCGAAGTACATTGCAGGACCGATCAATTCACGGTTGAATCCCAGATTCATACCACACATGGGGAAGAGGGTTCCCTTTGGTATTGTCATAATTGCATCCACAAACCTGACATATACAAGAATAAGATAGGAACATTGAACGCTTATAAACATAAAAGCATTGAAGTAATGAGATTCCTGGAGCTTTAAAAATACTATCTACCTAGTGTTCCTCTCAAGAGGCTTGACAAGCTGGGTGGGAGCATCATAATCTGGGATGTTGAGCCAGAGGCCATGAGAAACAGCAGTGGGGACACCCTCACGAAGACTGAACGGATATCCGCGAACGAAGTCAGCTCCATCACGGTATGGGTCGTACAGAGTGTTAAAGAAAAATGGGGTGGATGGACTCAGCAGGTTCCTTATGTGCTGCTCCAGTGCATTAATTTCTTTGCCAGATGGGTCTTTAGCAACCTGCAAATCAAATAATACTCAAAACCTTAAGATCCATGATCCATGTGCAATTGGGCACTCTCAAAAGCATGTCATGGTAAAAATCTTAAGTTAACGCAAACCATGTAAGAACAAGGAGCGTCTTTCGTAATGTATCCGAGAATAAGCAAACATTTAAGCAGGAAAGCTGCTTATAAAATTAATGCAACATTGAATGAGAACCACTGAAGTTTGAAAGTGAAACATGAATGCAGACACCAAAATGCTAAGCCTCACGCATGGCACAGATTAAAATCAAAGCATACTAAATCAACAGTCTGCCAAAAAAACAGACATCTGCATACTTAATTTAAAATTTATTTAAATAGCCAATCAAGACTTTCAAATTTCACAATTTAGACCATGAATTGAGTTAAATTTTGTTAAATTAAGACCCATGCCAGATCTAGGCTCACAATGCTTACTGAAAATGACTTGGCAAAAGAGATTAGATATGATTCTCCTCTAGCCAAAACTCAGATAAACTTTTAAGCTACAAGATAATTTATTTTAAAGAAAAAAAAATGCCGTGTGCTGTGTGCAATTCAATGCAGAACAAAGCATGCAACATGCAACAATGCAGAAAAAAGTGGATCGATTTTAAAGACACAGTTAAGCTAAAATTATTGTCCAGCAATAATCCCAGATCCAAATAGCAATAAGAATTTATACATGTCCCACACATCAAATCAAATCAAATCAATTTTTTTTGTTAAAAAAAAAGGAAAATAATTGTTTACTGCTTCCAATTTAACCAACAGCAAAAAGCTTCACAGATCCAAAAGCCAAGATCCAAAAAAAACTTCAATTGAACAAAGATCTAAACTTTATCGAATAAAAACCCAAAACCCACGTCCAAACTCATCAATGATGAAAAAGCAAAATAATTGGAAGAAAACTTACAAAGCAATCGTCATCAATGGTGTAAACATACTTCTTCTTGGACACCATGTAGCCAAAGCACCTGCAGGCAGAGTCCTTGAAGGATATGCAAGAAGCCTTGGGACCCAGAATCCGGTTAATATCGTTACGATTATAGAGCTCGTAGTCAAATCCCTGAGGGACTTTGATGGTCTTCGAAGGGTCACCATCCTGAACGATGATCAAATGATAGGCCTGAAAAAACGGCCTCCACTGCTCCAAGAAGTCCAAGTTTCGGATCGTGGGGATCACGATGTCCAGCTCGTCTTTCAGCAGCGGCACAGCCGGCCTTGTCGTCGTTGCTGCCGCCGCCATTTTGTTTCAGAAAAAGAAAGAAAGAAGGAAAAAGAAAAATGAGAGACTTTGATTTGTGTAAGAAGAAGAAGAGGAGATGAGAGATAGACCGTAGACGAGTGCTGGACTTGAAAAAGAAGAGGGATGGTGCGGGGAATTTATAGTTGAATTTTCTCCTGTAAATGGGTAACGTGTGAGAAGACCTGGTGGCACGTGCGAGAGTGGCGGGGTTTTGGTAGGAAACAGCTTGGCTTCTGTTGTTTTTATAATATGGAAAGATCATGGTGGTGTCATGTTGTGTCGGGTTTGAGTTTGCCACGTGGCTTGCTTTTTTTTTTTCCTTCTTTTTCCCCCTCGGAATGGAAAAATAATCGGACGTAACATGTTAGAGGCTAGAGCACGGCTAAAGAGTAATTAATTATTTTTTTAATTGTAATTAAAGGATGTATTTTGGGTAGTATGTATACAGTTGCTTGCAACGTGGCCCTTTTTCACTTTGTACAATTATGTTAAATAAAAATAGTGTACATTTGAAATATGAGTAATCTACAATGATAGCATGATACAATGTAATGACTGAGGACCATTTTTTTTTTTTAATTTGGAGCATTCTAGGAGTGTCCAATATAAAAGTTAAGATTGTAGTGACCCAATGATTGCATTTGATAACTTTATTTTCAAATCATAGAGCATTTTCTTTCATTCGCAATGTCATAATTTTGAAATTCAAAATCATTATGTTGTGTTTGTAAAAATAGAATTTAAAAAAAAAATGCAATTGAAACTAAATTTAATAAAAAAAATTATTCATTTTATACTTTTATGTGCAATGTCAATCGTAATATTTTCTTTTTTTTTTAGGAAAAAAAAAAAAAGGTGATGCCACCAATTGAAGTAGATACGTGGAAGGTTGGAGCCGGGGGCGTGTGAAAAGGGTACTTGTCTGAAAGCTCCAACCAGTTGTAGGCGACTCCTTCAACGTCGCCATTGGCTTTGCATTTGCAGATTTGCCCTTTTGGACTTGAGCCTGTTCTGTCTGTGTATTCGTAGATTTCAAAATGGGAGTTGTTCCCATGCACGCACGCACGCTACATCATTTCACATCGGACCCATGTCTTTTACGTTCACACGTGGCACGTCCGGATACGGAAGTCAACCTCTGACCGTCTTACGTGGATCGGACGGGGTTACCACAGTCAAAGAATCATTGACTCCAACGGCAACCCGTCGGCGCCTCAGTAATTCACGTTGTGATGATTGTTCTCTTACCCGATGATGCCAATGGTCAAATAAAAGCATGATCTTCTTTAGTTCTTGACCGCGGAGTAAGTTTGACCACTTTTTTTTTTCTTTTTGTTAGCCGGTAATTGAATTACGAGGGTAAATTATGATGATTTTTAATTTTTAATTTTTTTTTATGAACAAGAGACATGAACCCAGATCGAAAGTTATGTAAAAGGTCGTGATTAATAAGTTACTAGTGGAATCTGTTGTATGAATCAAGCATTTAATTGTCAATAACAATGGCACTTGTGAGTTATTAGTGGAATCTTAATAGGTGATTAATGCCAAAAAAAAATTTTGAATTATATTCATATATTATTATTGTATGACTCATAACATAAGATCTTTAAAGACTCATTAATCTAAGGATTTGGGTTATTTTTTATTATATATAAAATTAATGTTTGTATATTGATTGAGAGGGCTGAAGAATTTTTGAATTGATTATTAACCTTTATTGTTAGCTTTGATTACCTTTCATAACCCATCCATTTTGACCTCAGTCTCGTATGTTAAAATATATAAAATAAAAAAAAAGCCAAATCACGGGTGTAATTAACCTAAAAATTAAGAAACAATTAATTCTTCTACTTTAACATTTTATATCTTCTTAGTACACCATTTCTCGCAGGATTTCATACAAGTTTAACACACACTAAACATTGTCTAAAACAACTTAATGGATGGTAATTAAGAAATAAATGGTAACTAGCATGGTAATTAAGAAAGGATGTTTTTTTTTTATGACATGAGATTATTGTTCAAAAATTATAATTCATATTACATGAGAGTATAACTGATATGTACAATTATATATATACTGAGACATGTTAACATCACTACTGATATGATACCTCTCTTGGCATATGAGAGGGACGTAAACTCCCAACTTAGAAGAAATACTGTCTTCACTCAAGCTCTGTGATTTCAAGAAATGACATTTAAATTAAATTTCTACAATGTGTCTATAGAGACTCGAACAACTTCTCTTATATTTATGATGAGTGACTCTAACCACTTGAACTAAGTCCAAATAATTTAATAAAAGATGTTTACTTAACTTTTTCACGTTATTTTTTTTTCCTTGCTTGAAAACTTACGAAACCCAAAATGTCGAATGCCGACGTACCATAAAAATCTTCGAATTAAATTTTAGTCTCCAAATTCTGCAGGCTTTTAATTATATTCGCGGCGTCATCTCAACGCGAGAAAAGGTGATGAGTTTCTAGTGGATCAGTAGCTGATCCATACGGTAGTAATCGTACGGTTGATTGTACGGGATTCCGTTTCACCTGTAATGCCGCATTTCATGTAAGCGTGGAAGCATATTATTGGCTAATTGGGGCTGTCTCGAAGAACACAGTTGGGTCACCGTCCAACCCAGCTTCGGTTGAACTGGAAAGTAATGTCACCGACAGGTCTGACTTTAATGCCATTTCCCAGCAGTAAAAAAAAATAATAATAACAGTTTCACTGTCCTGCTCGACAGATGATTAATCATTTTGGATTTTGAAACGGCAACAAGTTTCTAATCTCATAATTTATTAAATAAAATTGATGGGGTTGATTATCTTTGTGATTTTTGGGTTCTACGAGATGTTTAGAGTATAGATTTATACATTTTTATAGATCAACATGAGATCTACCTAAACATAACTTGAAAATTTACGATTAATAAGAAATGAGATTTTTATTATAACATATTGGGAAATATATTTACTCCTAACTTAATGAAAGTATTGCACTACCACCCACCAAAAGGCTTGAGAAAGGTTTGGTTTATTTTGTTACAGTAAAATTTCTCTGTAGTCATAATGTTGAGATTAATTAATTTTATCACTATGAAGAGGTTATAATGTAATAAAAGTGTAGTTATAAAATTATCCTTAGTGTTTCTTTATATATTCATACATGATGTAATTATTAATTACAGTTTACATTAATATAGACGTTAATAAAAGAGATATGTATAGTTTTGATAAATTAGTATATGTAATAATGTGGCATTCAGAATATGCAAGTCATCTTATATGTTTAAACATTTGTATCTTTTTATATATTTTTTTTCTTTCAATGTAAATTTTATAAACATTACATAATAATTTGGTAAGAACTCTAAAAAATAAATTATTGTCTCAAATAACTTTAGAAAAATATTTTACTCTATCCCAAAACCTTTAATATAATAAAACATATATGTACATTGCATTATACAAAAAAATTATTACTATGTGGAAATAACTTTCTTAAGATTAGATATAGAAAAATTATAAGTTATTGTAACGTGAAGTTTATTCTTATTAATAACTGGTTTAAATTGGGATCATAATTTTTTATGATTATATAGAGATTATTTTTGTATAGAGTATTACTGTAAAGAGGTTTAACTATATTTACTAAACAGTTGTTGCTTTACTTCACAAGCACTATTGATTTTATTTTCATTTGGTTACCGAAAAAAATAAAATCTAAAAATGATGCTAAAGAATTTTGATTTTAAAGCTAGAACACAGTATCACATACATTTGTTGGGGATAGTTAATAATGTAATAATGATTATTACGAGCTAACTTCAGTTATAAGAAGCATTACCTTGTGTATGTGATTTTCACTTTTAAGGAATAATGATGACACATCTACAAATTTGTACAGAAATAATTTTTTGTTTTACATAGATTATTATCGGACATGATTGATTGAGTAAAAATATAAAATAATATAAATAAATCATGTGGACTATATATATTTTTGTTCAATTAATTATGTTATGATACGTCAATTTGTATAAATATTTTTAAATGTGTATTATTAAGTATTTACTGAATTTTAAGTTGGGTATCAGGTTAATAACGATCCAATTAATAATTAAATTTCATTATCAAAATCGAATTGATCCACATTGAAAGATAAAGGTTTATGTTGAAATTTTAAATTAAAAAAATTTTTTTTTAATAAATATCTTGAATAGTAGGTGTTAATCTTAGCTGGGATTATCCAACGGAAAGTTTGCTTAAAATGGACCGTCACAATATGCCTGCAGAAATAAGTAATGCTACATAATAATAATAATAATAATAATAAAAGAAAGCTTTTTTATTTGTAAAACCCCTTTATTTCAATCAATTATCCCTATTATAGTTCATAAAAGATAAAAATTAAAGTTGAGATAAAGTTTTTTTTTAAATTTTATTTAATTATCCCTAGCTCTTCAATCACATCGGAGTAGCTTCTTGTGTTATATTCCAATCAATTTTAATCCTAGCCGGATTTACAATTCCTAGTTCACATGGCATCCATAAACTTATGAAGAATGTTTAAGGAGTCAATTATTTAATTTGCTCAGCTAAAAATAAATTTAAATCTGTGCCTTAAGATTGTAAACTCTTAATCCTTTTTGGTGAAATAAGAAAGAGGGAAAACGTGAAGTAAGAGATAGAATAATTAGGGAAATAATTGTAATTTGAAGGGTTAAAAATCTACTACATTAATTTGTTAGTTTTTAAAATTAGAATATGACATGTCAGTTTTAATCTCAACCCTTCATTTGATTTGTTCTAATCAATGATAAAAATTTTGTCTAATTTGTGTCTCTTAAACCTACCATATACACACACACTGAGACACAAAGGAACCAAAGCCAATTTGCAAGCTTTTGTACACAAATGTACCAAGTAGTTAGGATGATTTGAAATGGGAGAATGGGTTTTTAGAACCAGTGGAAATGGCTGGCTGGGACTGATCTTCATTTTAATTAACAAATAAATTTTTTTGTTAATCTTGATGGGGGGTTTTTTGTTTTTGTTTCTTTAGTGGGTGGGTTCGTTCCCATGCCACCCATTTCTATTGTTTCTGGAAGCATATCCCTTTTCTACTCATGCTATTGCTAGCTGTTGCTTTCAGAATCATCATTCACTTGGCAACTGCTATGGAGGATTCTTTAACTCAGGCCTGCAACATGTAAGCATCAGTATTACTCGCCTTTCATTTTTCCTTTATAAATTTAGCCGCAATTCAATCCCTCTTCACCCATGTGAGCGAAATTTAAACCTCAAACCTCTTATTTTACTAAGGGAAATTTTATCACCTCTACTAAATGTCATCTATAAACTTACCTTTCAAATTAATTTGAGCACTTCTAATCTTATTATATTGTTTACCATTGTAATCACTTCTCTAATTCAATAATAGTGATTAAGTCATGATTGGCTTCCGATATTGCCAATTGGCAACAAAACTTATCTATCAAAAGTGAATTTATATTTTTTATTTTTTAAATATTCGTGCATTATGTGAGCATAGTCAGAAATTGTAGCTTTTTGTTTCTTTTTTCTTTTTTGGTTTATGGAACTTCTTGATGTCCTTGTACCTACAAAATTCCTTAGCAGAAGTTTAGCTATCTGTATATGACATACTTGATTGTCACTTCTAACTCAACTGCAGGCCTGCTCTGTTTCTTTCTGGACACTTGCTAGCCTTCTGTTGCCTGTTGTCAAGATGAAGAAGTGATATATGATTACATCCCATCTAATGTATGCAGGATTAAGAGCTTCAAGCAATGATATGCTGAGGCATAACATGATGGTCTTAAGAATCGTCATAAGAAAGGTACTTAATAAATGATAAACAATATTGACTTGCAGAAATTGATTAATACTTCATACTGTTTGACTCAGCATTGGTTAATGTCATTGCTGTATGTGCTGGGAAATAAAAGAATGCATACTTGTCCCGAAAAATGGAAAGATGACCACTATCTTTGGTTCAAGAGGGAGATAAGGACCAAAAGGGACAAACACAACTATACCCTCTGGGGATGGAGATACCTGAAAGGAATATATGATTAAATCAGGAAAAAAAAAATTTAATGTTTTGACTTCATATGATTTTTGGGATTTGGGTTGGTGTGTTTAAATAACTGGGAAGCCACAGGAGGTTGTGTATGACTAGTTAATTATGTAGTTGATAAATCATTTTTCATTGCACAATTGTTTTAAACTAGGATTTTTCTCAAGTTAGAAAAGAGGGGTTGGTGTGGCTGGTTTAGAGGAGAAAGTGCTCCTTAACAACTCTGTGTAATTGTAATATATCTAAGAATCTAGTCATAAATAACCAGAACAAAGCAATCCTACTAAGAAAACAAGTACTAAAATTCAAATACGTAAACATAACAAAAGTTCAATCCATTCTGTAATGCAATCATGATCCAAAGAGTAAGGTCTTAGTTTCATTCTGAATTTGCATTGAAGGTTTTCTAAATTAAAATAGGTGATAATTATGTTTATCTAATTTTGCATCATGATTTGCTTTACATAATGCTCAAAATTCATTCCAAAGTAGATTGATTCTCTTACTGTCGAAAGTACTTGGATGATTGAATTATTTATTTCCTCTCAATAGCTAGGAAATTTCTTTACAGGAGGTTAGCAAAAAAGTCAATACTCAGAGCTGTTTATTTATTACTACTGTATGTAAGATGGAATCATGCCTCTTGGTTTGATTGGTGAGAAAATCATCATGTTATATTATTATGTTATGATGTCCGGATGTGTTGAGATTATCACAGGAGAATCTGAGATGAAGATGCCAACAAAATTAGAGTCGGCCTGCACTAGTAAGCTCTACTACTGGATCTCTGTTGTATAAATACCGAACTCCAGAATGTAATTTCTGCAAGAAGGCTCCACCAAAAGTGAAATTTTTGGAGCATGGAATTTAAAAGATTTGAATACTCAGTTCTTGTGATTGCTTGCATTTTTACTTTCTTAACAGTTGTAGCAGCTTACGATTCACTGGATCCACATGGGAGCATTAGCATCAAATGGGATGTAATGTCTTGGACCGCAGATGGCTATGTGGTGAGCTTTAACTTAAATCCGTTTAATTTTTCTTTAGCAATAAACTGATAACTGTAGAGTGCTAGTACTGTTTTTTTCGGAAGCCAGAATGTTAGCACTTAAACAAGCTAACCAAAGCTTATCTTCCAATTAGTGTGTAAAAGCTTTAGCTCATTGTCACTATGATTTTGGGATAAAGTATAGCATGTCTTACTACGGTAAAGTTAAGTAGGCCTTTTTGGTCGAGTGATTTATTAGTGATCACGGAGGTTTATTGAGCTAACTAGCTGCCTGAAGATTTGATTTTATATAAACCTGACATTGCAATCACTGATGTAAGAGTGTTTGATCTATAGCTTGCTTGTGTTTAGATAGTGTCATTATCAGTATGCATTTATGAATTGATAGACCGAGGTCAAATCTAAAGGTTCAAACTTCAAAATGCTAATCATGATCTCATGTTCTCCTAGGTAGCCTAGTTAGTTATTATTAGAGCTGAGTTCAGTTTACAGCCCTAGTCAATGGAAAGGAATGTGAAATGTGTAGAGTGATAGATTTATTAAAAAATTTGTACCATGTATTTTCAGGCACTGGTGACAATAAATAACATCCAAATGTATCGGTCCATAATGACCCCTGGTTGGACCTTAGGGTGGATGTGGGCTAAAAAGGAAGTGATTTGGTCAATTGTGGGAGCCCAAGTCACTGATCAAGGAGACTGTTCCAAGTTCAAAAATAACATTCCCCATTGCTGTAGAAGAAATCCTGTGATCGTGGACTTGCTCCCTGGAGTCCCGATGAATCAACAATTTATATACATTGTTGCAAAAGTGGTGAACTCGCCTCTTGGGGCCAAGACCCTGCCTCAGCTGTTTCTTCATTTCAGCTACGTGTTGGACTTTCTGGTACCTCAAATAAAACAGTGAGACTTCCCAAGAATTTTTATATTCTTGGTCCAGGACCTGGCTACACATGCAGTGCTGCGACCATCATGGTGCCCACATCATTCTTCTCATCTAATGGTCGGAGAAAAACTTATGCTATGAGTGAGTTACTGTTGTTCTTTACAGACACACACACACACAGTCCTTCACTAATGTTGGACACCCTCATTTTTTTTTTTTATACGGATACACTTTTAAACCATAAAATTTATGAAAGTTAGTTTTTAATTCTCTTAAATTGCATGCTTTTATAATTCATTCAAAAATAACTCTTTTAAATGCATAGTTTAAATGCGTGTCAGTATTAAAGAAATTAAGGGCGCCCACACATGAGAATGATTATATACATACATACCTATTATAGTGTTTGGGATTTAAATTCTTTGTTCAAACAGCTTACAAGTAGCTTCTCATTTAAGCTAAACAATTGGCATATGTTCTTTGTAAAATGCGTAACACTGCACAAGCTCGTCCTAAATAACTGCAGGCTTGTTAATATTTTGAGTCAAAAACTCAAAAATTTTCCAAGTAAATCCAAGAAAAATTAGCATTCATGCATGGCACATGATAAATGGTCCACAGTACATAGATTAGGTCATCTGATTTGATTTATTCTGTTTTTTGAAGTTTCTCTCCAATGATCTTTTGTCTTTAATCTTTGTTTCTTATCTGCAGTGACTTGGACAGTGACCTGCACTTACTCACAGACACTCGCATCCAAGAACCCAAAATGTTGTGTTTCCTTGTCATCTTTTTACAATCCTATGATCACTCCATGTCCTTCTTGTTCTTGTGGTTGTGGGAATGAAAATAGCTGTGTAATGTAAGTAGCCTATTTGGTTTCCAATATCAAATTCTCTCCTTTCCCTGGCTTAGTGGTGGCTTTGCCAATTTGTATTATTCTGAAAACTGTAATCAAAATGGAGCCACTGAAAGAAATTTGAAAACTATGTTTGGAAGAAGAGTTTTCATAATGTTTGCAGGAGAATTGTCAAAATTTTGAAAAATCTCAGGCCATATGTATTAACCCTCTAAATTGTTCTTTCTCGGAAAAGTGTATGAGCCATGAAACTGGGTATGATGCAGGAATGATCCTAAACTTTCAAGTATGGCAAGATCGGACTCACCAATAAGTTACAATGTGCCACTTCTGCAGTGCACACAACACATGTGCCCGATCCGGGTGCACTGGCATGTGAAGGCTAACTACAAGAAGCATTGGCTTGCAAAGATTACCATAACCAATTTCAACAACCAGGGGGATTTCACACAGTGGACTCTCGTTTTTCAACATCCAAACCTCAAAAATGTCACTAAAGTTTATCGCTTTCTCTATAAACCACTCAACTTTTACCAACCCTTGAGTAAGTCCGCATAATGATCATTAAATTTTTGTGCTACTAATTAATATAATTGCAAGTGCAGAATGCTTCTTCTAACTTATTTTCTACAAACGCAGATGATACAGGCATGTTTTATGGCATAAAGTATTACAATGACCTGTTGATGGAAGCTGGGCCATATGGTTATTTGCAGTCAGAATTGATCCTTGGAAAGGACAAGAACACATTCACATTGGAGAAAGGACGGGCTTTCCCTTCGAAAGTTTACGTCAATGGAGATGAATGCATGATGCTGCCTCCTGATTCTTATCCATCCCTTCCGAATTCTGCTGATGCTGGCCCTATTGCATCTTCTGCACTGGCTGCTGTTCTGCTTATGATATTGCGAGCATTTTGGTGATTTCTCATAGAAAGAAATTGAAGGATAATTCTTTCCATTCTAACAAGGAATTATCTAGAATAATTCGCAAATCTAAGTTCCGTCATTCTCAATATTACATCAGTGTGGATGCTTATGATAGGACCTGGAAGGGTCATTTTAACGAATAGAAGTGTTTTATCGGTCATGTAAGATAGATTAGATACTGAACAGAAATTTCTACTGAACTCTGAAACGAAAATGTATACACGTAAAAGAACTTTGAACAACAGACTGTAAGAATATGACCGCCCAAGCTTTTCTGGGCGTAAATAGTGATTTATTTCAGAAGGCAGCAGCAGTCTGCATCGTGGCTTTCCGACAGATGCTGGAAAATCTACTTGTGCTCAAGCACCACAAATTTGATGGTTTTTGTTTTGAGTCTGCACCAATAGTAAACTGCTGTTTATCCATCACAAAACAAGTTGACATGATAAAATCCGAAATAGGTACATCGCTACTACTGAATGGCATTATGTGATGGAATTAGATGTTTGTGAATATTAGATGGTTGAAGTTTGACTGTTGAGATGAACAATGAACCCAGAGCTAGGATGAATTTTCTTGAGCTAGAAATATCAAATTCTGCATGACTCCAAACAAAGATTATGCTTTTATAACATACATGTAACATATTGCATGTGTCTATTTGTGTAACATCAACTGGCAATTGTCTGTTCTGCAGCGATTAAAATGGCCAGATTGTCATCTAGTACCAAGATTGAGTTGAAAATGACTCGATATGCTTCAGATGATTCATCCAATAAAAAAATAATTCCATTAAATAAAGAAACCTCGGAGGTTGAACAATCCCTGTATCAATTTGTCAAACCTGTATTGTCTCTTAAAAAAAAAAAGATATAAAAATAGAGGGAGAAGAAAACGTCAAACCAGTTAATTCATTTTTAATCTTTTTAGAATGCACCATCTGGGTATTGCTGATTGAAAAATTTGAAAAAAATTCTGTGATTGTCTAAGCTGTTAATAAGTCATAATCATTCCCAACTGGAGTTGACTATTAGATCCAGCTCTTTGCTGTAAAAAGTCTACTTGTGCCAAAGTCCCAACTGGAGCTAACAATCAATTCCAATTGAATTATGATATCTAGGTGATTCCTGTTTTATTTAGAAGTAGGTCAACTCATTTGTTTGGTGGATCATTCTTTCAATTTCAAAAATGCTGTATCTAGCGAATATAGCCATTTGGATTTTTGCATAATGAATTTTGTCTGTTGGGGATTTATGGTCAAAACAGTTTCAAAATATCCTGCTTGTTCTAAATCATACCTTAACTAGGATTTGTTCAGACGCTTGAACTGGCACATGCACAAAAACTAAATAAAATGGATGAGAAAATGACAGCAAGCTAATGATACGAACTACCTAACAAAATCATTAGTTAAGCCACCTCTGAATAATTCTTTTCTGCTGCCTTGTATTTGACTGAAAAAATTTAGACATCTGCATTTTGCACCTCTTGTTTATCAGGGTTTCTCTGGCAATTGTCTACTTTAAGCATGGTTTCTAAAAGATATGCATGTCTTTGTGTGTTAACTTTTGTTGTCGTTATGATTTTTTCTCATGCTGGTGAGTTCCAATTCATGAAATTCCATTGGAAAGTTTGATCCCATTTATGTTCTTTACTTACACTTCCCTGCTTGTTCCGTGTTGTAAATTTAGTGGCATACGACACATTGGATCCGACTGGGAACATAACAATCAAATGGGATGTTATATCTTGGACTCCAGATGGTTATGTGGTTAGTATGAATTGAATTTGACATCTTATGTACTCGTTTCTTTTATTAATAAGGGAAGTATTCAATGAAAAGGATCCTTGTTATTTCATTCATAGTTACAGAGAAGACAATATGGAAATGATAATCATGTTTGGATATCTCTCACTAAATATCAGTTGTTACATTGTAGTCCTTAGAGATGGAAGCTTAAGATGATAAATGTGCAGGCACTGGTAACGATGACCAACTTCCAAATGTATCGGCACATCATGGAGCCTGGCTGGACACTAGGATGGACATGGGCAAAGAAAGAAGTGATCTGGTCAATGGTGGGAGCTCAAGCTACCGAGCAAGGAGACTGTTCCAAGTTCAAAATAAACATCCCTCACAGCTGTATGAAAAATCCCACAGTAGTTGACTTGCTCCCTGGAGTCCCTTACAACCAACAAATTGCCAATTGTTGCAAAGGCGGCGTTGTGGGATCGTGGGGACAAGACCCTTCAGCTGCAGTTTCTTCCTTTCAACTGAGCGTTGGGCGTTCTGGTTCCTCAAATAAAACAGTGAGACTACCCAAGAATTTCACTTTGCTCGGTCCTGGAAGAGGCTACACATGCAGCCAAGCCAAAAATGTGCTGCCCACGGCTTTCATCTCGGCTGATGGGCGTCGAAGAACTCAAGCTATGAGTAAGTGCAGTTCTTGTTACAGTCGTCAGTAATTGTTTTTTGCCCTGTCAATTATCGTTTTGAAACACGATAAACTCACCTATGGAATCCTAGTTGTATGTCTATTTCTTTTAGTTGCAAGACACACGCTTACTTTTCCAAAAAAAAAATTCCTCACTTTTTAGACAACCTAACAATTTGTCACCAACAGAGTACATTTTCTTGAAGTAACCGATCGATTGAACTGTTAATCTATGATGCCTTGTACATTTTTAGCTGTCCTGGTCAATGGTTATGTTCTTCTCTTTAATCTTCAGTTTGCTATTTACAGTGACATGGAACGTGACATGTACGTACTCACAGATTTTGGCGTCTAAGAATCCAACCTGTTGTGTCTCAATGTCATCTTTCTACAACTCCACAATTAGCCCTTGTCCAAGCTGCTCCTGCGGCTGCCAGAACAAGAACAATTGTGTCAAGTAAGCCTTGTTTCTGAATCCTTGAATTCACTTTAAAGCTAAACCAATGTAGACACTTCTACATACATTTTCTCTAGATATCTTACAAAATATGTGGCGCACGGGCACCACTTCTACCTGAACTTGCTCGCCTATGGCATCATGCAGGAGTGATTCAGATATTCGGAGTGTTGTGGGAATGATGAACACAACAACAATCGTCGCACCATTGCTACACTGCACGCAACACATGTGCCCCATCCGGGTGCATTGGCATGTGAAGCTCAACTACAAGGAGTATTGGCGTGTAAAGAGGCTGCCAGAACAAGAACAATTGTGTCAAGTAAGCCTTGTTTCTGAATCTTTGAATTCACTTTAAAGCTAAACCAATGTAGACACTTCTACATACATTTTCTCTAGATATCTTACAAAATATGTGGCGCACGGAGCACCACTTCTACCTGAACTTGCTCGCCTATGGCATCATGCAGGAGTGATTCAGATATTCGGAGTGTTGTGGGAATGATGAACACAACAACAATCGTCGCACCATTGCTACACTGCACGCAACACATGTGCCCCATCCGGGTGCATTGGCATGTGAAGCTCAACTACAAGGAGTATTGGCGTGTAAAGATGTCCATTACTAATTTCAACTACCAAGTTAATTACACAGAGTGGACGCTTGTCGTTCAACATCCAAATCTCAACAATGTCACTGAAGTTTTCAGCTTCGACTATAAGCCGCTGATCCCTTACGACTCCACAAGTAAGTCCATACACATGGGATGAATGTTGAAATGATGCATAAATGCACCATTTCCTATGAATATGATGGCTTCCGAGGCTGATTCTTGATTGAATGTTTCCAATGTGCAGATGACACAGGCATGTTCTACGGCATAAAATTCTTTAACGACATACTATTGCAATCCGGGCCAGAGGGAAATGTCCAGTCGGAGTTGATTCTTCAAAAGGATATGAACACATTTACATTCAAGCAGGGTTGGGCATTTCCTCGGAAAGTCTACTTCAATGGGGATGAATGCAGGATGCCGCTTCCCGAAGACTATCCATACCTGCCAAATTCTGCCCACGCAAAAGCAATTGCCTCATCTACGTTAGCTGCTCTTCTGCTCTTGGTATTGCTAGCCTTTTGGTGATCAAACTTCATTAGAGATAAGTGTCTTGCAACTTTAAATCAACAAGGAGACGTTTATTACAATCTTGTGCAAATCAGAAATATATATATATATACTCACAGACATACAATGTTAAAAATATTAATTTTAATGAGTGTGCAAACTGCTGAGCTATTAAAAATGTTAATAGAGTTTTGATCAGTTCAATACAAACTGATAAACTGAGTTCCAACTTGTTTTCTGGAGTAGTTCTTTATAGATAAAATTATTTGAAATGAAAATTCACCCTCACCATAATAATTTTTTTTATTAACCTTTAAATAATTTAATATCATATAAGTGGATAAGCCATCATTGTCTATTAGGTGCATGGCCAATTCATTCAATCCCAGAAGTTATCCGATTACTTGGACTTGGAGCATAAAATGAATAAGAAAGAAAAAAAAAATTAATGTTTGGTTAAAGATTATTAAAAATTCTAGAACAAT
The DNA here is from genome assembly GCA_002013955.2 of Citrus medica. Lineage (NCBI taxonomy): Eukaryota > Viridiplantae > Streptophyta > Magnoliopsida > Sapindales > Rutaceae > Citrus > Citrus medica. The sequence continues at coordinate 299,509 of MKYO02013788.1, forward strand.
GTCCCAGCCTGACCACCATATCTTTAAGATCTGACCACCATATCCTTGTTATCTTAAAAAGTCTAATAATTTTAGTTTGTTGATGTTGCAAATGTATTACTTGCTCATGGGGGTTAAAACTTAAAATGATTTTGCCCATATCAAATTATGATTACTCCACCAAATTTTAGTTTTAATTGTGTCAAAAGGTTACCTATGGGCTATGGCATTTGACAGAAGAAACAGATTATTATATATTTTTTTTTCAATCTAAATACATATTTGAAGACTTAATAGGCAGACGATACGTCGTTATCAGAAGGGGAGAGACCACTGATCTAACCATCTTCTTGTCGTAAGTGATAGAAAAATTAGACCCAATTTTGATCTCCCACATCAGTATACTTTGACATTAAGATTTGATACATCTTCATGTTGAATTAAAGATCTGATGCTATTAAACCAACCAAAACCATCAACAGACCCACTAATCCCAAACTATATTATAGATACATGATTGCATGCTTTTCCCTTAATTAGTGCTTAAAGAGAAGAAAAAAGACTACCAAGATTAGAATGATCACTTGCTTTATTCGTGACAAGAGATATAATGGAAAATTTGATATGAACTAATTAATTATGCTTTTTGCTCGGGAAAAGGAGCGGAGATTCTTTTGTTTAGGAAAATTAATCATCTTTCCTTTTTGTTTGAAATCCACTAAAAGTCTAAAACCCCTCGACGTCAACACTCTTCTCTTAAAGTTTGAACTTTTTAGCTTCAAAATTAATGTTAAAGTCTATCCATTTTTCAACTGTCAAATTAATCTACTAAAAGAGGACTAATATGGGTCTCCAAAAACTGTATAGGTTATTTACAACACGAGGAAAAATATAATTCGTTTTAACGAACAAGAGTGGGGGTTTTGGTTAAGTTCCCTTTGCTCTTTCATGCAACTGTTGCTATAACTGAGCCAGGCAGAACTTCAAAATTTTCGATGTATCATTACTGAAAAGCTTGCCATAATCAAAGTTTTAAATGTAATCATCATTTATCAGCACACTTGATGGTAATCAGCAAGCATTTTTCCATAACCCAAAAAAAAAAAAACACACGATTCTTGAACATATTTGATAACATGAATATGCTTCTAGAGAAGTCAGTAGAGTAATGATTCAGAATGCTCATTTAGGACTGAGCAAAAGCACGAGGCTGAACAGCCTGAACTGGATTGACTTAAAATGTGAAGAGAAGAAACTTGTTCTTAAAGCTGGTCCCGTAAACACTGACACATCCCTTGAGAGGCTCAAATGAGTTTGAGCACGTTTGAGTATGTGAATGTGACTACCAATGTGAATGGGAATGACAGTTGAGCCGTTGAGTTCAAGCCTCTCAAAGTCTCCCGCCAGCTTTTCCATCATTCCCATCAAAGCTTTGCTTCAAGATGCAGAAACTTAAGCTGACAAATAAAATCAAATTAGGTGTGCGTGACAGGGGTGATGAAAATATCTTACAAAATTACCTAACAACCAGTTGGTGAGACGCCTTCCAAGCATCCTTTTCCCTTTTTAACACATTGGTAGCCCAATGAAATGCCAGTCTCTACTTTGATTCATCCCGGAGAGTTTGTGATCCAGTGAACGTCAGGCCATGGAACACAAAAATGTCTTCTGCCAAAGGAGGCGGTGCCACTCATTCCTTGAACTGAAGTTCGCATTGTTGCCAATTGCATTCTTCATGCTCTCGCATGCAGGTAATTTTTTGCTCTGCATCTAACAACTAACAAGACTGAAGAGTTAAAAGTTTTAATCATCAGTTAGCTGCCTAGCTTTTTTCGCTAGTTCATTAATAATGGATTCTGCTTTCATGATTGTAGAGGCATACGATCCATTAGATCCGACTGGCAACATAACGATCAAATGGGACGTGATGTCTTGGACACCAGATGGCTATGTGGTGAGTGTCATCATCTATGAATAGTTTATTTCTGTTTCATTGCTGATGAGCACGGTGTGCAATTGCAAGATGAAGATACATGAATGTTAATCAAATCTGCCTGATGCATCCAAATTTCAAGCTTTGAGATGCCGAATTATTTATCATGGCATCAAGTGAACCTTTCTGATTAAATGATTACACGCAAACATAATAGATATTCTAGCTATAACATCAAATTATTAACAAGCACAATCAAGCATGCTTGTTATCTATCCGCTGAATCCATGGCCAGGCAAGAGACAGCCTGGCGGCCCTATCTTTTATGGTAATTATCATCATTTTAATCATTGCAGGCTGCGGTGACAATCAACAATTTTCAAATGTATCGCCATATTGGGGCTCCTGGATGGACTCTGGGATGGCAATGGGCGAAGAAGGAAGGCTAATTGTGTTCTACCAGGCTGCGGTGACAATCAACAATTTTCAAATGTATCGTCATATTGGGGCTCCTGGATGGACTCTGGGATGGCAATGGGCGAAGAAGGAAGTAATCTGGACAATGGTGGGGGCACAAACCACAGAGCAAGGAGACTGTTCCAAGTTCAAAGCAAACATACCACACTGCTGCAAAAGAACTCCCATTGTTGTGGACTTGCTACCCGGGGTTCCTTACAACCAGCAGTTCGCAAATTGCTGCAAGGGCGGGGTTCTATCAGCATGGGGACAGGATCCGGCAAGTGCAGTCTCAGCCTTTCAGGTAAGTGTTGGACTTGCCGGTACTTCAAATAAGACCGTGAAACTGCCGAAGAATTTCACTCTGCAAGGTCCAGGACCAGGGTACACTTGTGGCCCTGCAAAAGTTGTGCCATCAACAGTTTATCTCACATCCGATCGCAGGAGGAAAACTCAAGCACTTAGTACGCTTATCTCTGTCAAAATCTTTCTATCGTATAAATAAATATTCATCATGTTGATAATTGACGATCTTATGTCTTCCGTTATCTGAATGTCTTTGCCTGCAGTGACATGGAATGTTACGTGCACCTATTCGCAGTTTCTTGCTTCAAAGAACCCAAGCTGTTGTGTTTCCTTCTCAAGCTTTTACAATGAAACAATCACTCCTTGCCCATCTTGTGCTTGCGGCTGCCACAACAAAAACAGCTGCATTTTGTAAGCCTCCCATTCAATTTTCACTGATGTCTGATTTCTTTAAATATGGGAGTAGCCAATTTTGGTGTTGGCTGTGATTGTGCAGGAGTAACTCGAAAGCAGCTCACAGAACAGGAATAAACACTCCAAAGAAAGACAATACACCATTGCTGCAATGCACACATCATATGTGCCCTATTCGGGTGCATTGGCATGTGAAGGTGAACTATAAGGAATATTGGCGTGTGAAGATAGCCATCACTAATTTCAACTATCGGATGAACTATACTCAGTGGACTCTCGTTGCACAGCACCCCAATCTCAACAATGTCACGCAAGTTTTCAGCTTCGATTACAAGCCTCTCGTCCCTTATGAATCGATAAGTTAGTGCCTGGAAATATAATCGAATTTTCAAGTCCAGTTGCATAACCCCACATCAAACACATTGATTGATTAGTTTTTACTTGTATTTACAGATGACACTGGTATGTTCTATGGCATGAAATTCTACAATGACCTCTTAATGGAAGCTGGACCGCAAGGAAATGTTCAATCTGAGTTGCTTCTTCAGAAGAACAAGGACACATTCACCTTCAAGCAGGGATGGGCATTTCCTCGAAAAGTTTACTTCAATGGAGATGAATGCATGCTGCCCCCACCTGACACCTACCCATTTCTGCCAAACTCTGCAAATGCAAATCCAATTACATCTTTGACAATGGCAGCCTCAGTTTTATTGGTGGTACTGTCGATTTGGTGACTGTTTTACTATTAGGAAGACAAGATTTTCAGATACAGGAAGAGCAGGATGATTTTGAGGGATGAACTGTCTGTGACTGACAGTTTTACACCATCACAGCTTCTATCTGTTTACCAAATAACATGGTAAGTGTGCTGTCCTTCAGATGTAGAAATCTTTTGCCGGCGAAGAAACAAAAAACCCTCAACGCATAAATACACAATGTTCCATAAATGTCGTGCTGTGTCCAGAGAGCAATACTTATTTCACTTTCTGTCTGCATTAGGCAACTTAAACCAGAAGTTAATCAGTGTCCATTTTCTTTTCTCCAAATCTTCAATTAGGTATTCAGAACAGAAAGTTTTTGACAGACGTTAAATGCTAATAACGAACAGAACAAGATATCAACTATAATTTCTTCGTGGAGTTCCTTATTACAAATACTTTTCTTGTCGGATATCCTACAAACAATTTTTTTATCAAGTGTATGTATAGATAAACATACAACACAACAAATAACTCAAAAAAATATGGCAAAAACTTCTGATTCCCAATACATAATTAGATGAAAAGCATGTACAGCAGCAGGCTGTAATGCATCTGAACCCTCTTTATGTTGTGTACAAGTTGCAGCACTTGCACATTGAACCCGAGCAACAGGATTATATGCTTCAGCACATATCAGACCAGATAGCACGTCAAGAACGTTCTAGAAGTTAGCCTTTTGGCCTCAGATATAATTCATCACGCACAAGCCAATAAGAATACCCAAGATGCCAAGATTATTATGGCTGAACGAAGTAGAGAAATAACAGGCCGGGAACTTGCGTTTGGCAACCACGGGTAGGCATCTGGAGGTGGCATCACACAGTTATCTCCATTAAAATAAATCCTTCTAGGGAAAGCCCAACCCTTCTCAAAAGTAAATGTTGATGCGTCTTTTCGAAACAGCAGCTCTGACTGCACGTTCCCATTAGGGCCTGCTTCAGAGAGAAAATCATTGTAAAACTTTATTCCCCACAGCATGGCTGTATCATCTGCAAAATTTTGATATTGCCGACAAAATGTTAGGAATATAACATAGAGTTAAGCAGATCTTTAACAGGAACATGGATTAATCTTTGGCAGGAGCTAACTTACTTAAGCCTTCATAAGGAGTTAATGACTTGTAATAAAAGCTGAAAAGCTGTGTGAGATTATCAAAGTTGGGGTGTTGCACGACTAGATTCCACAGTGAGTAATTCATTGCGTAATTAAAATTAGTGATTGTGATCTTCACACGCCAGTACTCCTTATAATTGAGCTTGACATGCCAATGAACTCGGATGGGACACATATGGCTGGTACACTGGACCATTGGTCTGTTGGGTTTTCCTGGAGTATTCACAACTGATGCCAAATGTGGAGTCTTTGGACTGTTATGACATGATGAAAGTGAAAATATAAGAAGCAGCTTCAGAAAACCCGCCAAAATGCATGGAGATATGCGTTGAGGAGCATCTCAAGAGGATAAGAAAAAAAAAAAGGTAAATTGTGAAACGAAAGATAAATGAAAGAACTTACTTAATGCAACTCCCAGATTCCGTTCCATTGTTTTGACAGCCACAAGCACACGTTGGGCAGCTTACTATTGTTTCATTGTAGAAGGAAGAGAGAGAAACACAACAGGTGGGTGTCTTTTGAGCCAAGAACTGTGAATATGTGCATGTGACATTCCAGGTCACTGCAATAAGATACAGGCAAGGTTCACTTAAAACACTGTTACAAGGCATTGAATGTTTTGTAGTACTCATTATCATAACCAACTGCTGTTATTACATCTTCAACCTTTAGACCATTTCACAGAGCATACGTTTTCCCACAACAACATAGAGGACTTCAGTGTTATTATACTTCTAAACTATATGGATGAAAATACATTAATAACATATAAGCAGTCACCTCTACATTACTCAAAAAGATTTTAACAAGAAACTTACTCATAGCTTGTGTGACTCTCCTCTTATCTGACGTAATGAATTTAGTTGGTTTACCAACTTTTGCAGGTCCACAAGTATATCCAGGCCCTGGGGCTTTAAGTGTGAAATTTTTGGGTACTCTGACAGTTTTGTTAGTTGTTCCTGCAGCACCAACACTGAGCTGGAATGAGCTTAATGCAGCAGTTGGGTCCTGTGCCCAGGAGCTTATTACTCCCCCTTTGCAACAATTTGCAATCTGCTGGTTATATGGAGTCCCCGGCAACAAATCTACAACTGTTGGATCCTTCTTGCAGCAATGTGGGGTGCCCCCTTTATATTTTGAACAATCTCCTTGCTCTGTGGTTTGTCCTCCCATCATGCTCCAGATGACTTCCTTTTTTGCCCATGTCCACCCCAATGTCCAACCTGGTGCTTGAATATGGCGATATTGTTGGAAGTTGAAAATCGTAACAACTGCCTGCCAAAACCAATAAGAGAGATATTTTACATTAAAATTCAAGTAAATAGATATCATGATTCAGAGCTAGATGAATTCTCCAAATTTCTCATACTTGAGTTTATGCAAAAGAACATTCAGAGGACAACTAGAAGGCAGCCGCAGGAACATTATCAAATGTTGCTATGTTAGCTTGAATCATAATCTAATGCAAGTGTTCATTCTGATTCCAAGGTAACTTTTGCATGTACCTTACATAATTGAAGAATCTATCATTAACTAATACTTACAACATAGCCATCTGGAGTCCAGGACATTATATCCCATTTTATTGTGATATTCCCATTTGGATCAAGTGCATCATAGGCTTCTGCATAGACATTCATAGAGAAAAATAAACGTTAGTTCTCAATATTACAAAGACATAATTAAGGTTCAAGATGAAAAACTTGAAAAGAAGTAAAGAAAATACACCGGCAAACAGCAATACACAGTACGTAAAATGATTTGCATATTTTGGTTTTCGGCCTACATTGACAAAGACAACCAGAAATTTTCACTATATAGAATATGATTATAGGATCAATCCTGTTTCTCTTCAACTCTCTGAGCATATGCTAACTGAAACGTTTAAACCCCAAATCATAGGTAGAAATCATTACAAGACCACAACATAATTTATTGCGAAAATATAAATCATTTCAAGTTGAATCACTTGACTTGGAAACAAATAAACCAAATTATTTCACTGAATGAGAAACATACTCTTTTTTAACTTGTGACTTAACCAGATCAAAAAATGAGTTCTGACTCACTAACTCAGTGAAAGATTAAATCTTTCAAGTCTCCTGCATATCACTAGCAACCTATCTCATTCTTAAATCTCAATGCATACACGATATAAAGAAATTAACAAATCAAAGTTGGCAACAAAAAATTCAGTAAAGTACTAAATTTCCCATTAAACGTCCAAATTCATGCAAAATGTTACACTTCTAAAGAAGCTAACCGATACCCAGGTTCAGAAAACAAGAGAAACACTTAAAGAAAGCACAAAAAAAGGATCTTTAGGAACTTGTACAAAGGCCGGAGAGAGACTAACCTGTGGAAGTAAAAGTGGAGCAAGAAAGCAAAAACAGAAGCAGAATGGTGAAGCCACTGAGCTTGCTGGTAATGGATCCAGTGACCGAAGCCCTTAAAGATTCCATTTTCCTTGATGTAGAGGTTTCCAAAGGAACGAATGATCAATGACTCAAAACTCAAGATCTGCTTCAAAGTGAAATGAAACAGAGAGAGAGAGAGAG